>APFE030106121.1:28468-60831 GCA_000404065.3 Pinus taeda | reverse complement strand
ATAAAAAAGTTTGCTAGTGAAAACCAGGAAACTGGCGCCAAGCAAACATGAATTCATAAAGGAAAACCAACATGTTTTGGACTGTATGAATTCACTTTCTTGTTCTATTTTTATCACAAATTTGATTTGCAAGATATCCTCCACATAAGCATCACTTGAGGACAAGTCAAATATCAAGCAAGGGGGAAGGTTGCATGAGAAATTTAGTTGTGCAGCTAAATTGATGATGGAACTTGTATTGTTCACAATTGGGACCTGAATAACAATAGCAAAGGGACCTGAAATATTAGCAGAAACATGTACATATTGCATAAACATGTGCATGACAGTTGGGACCTGAACAACAATAGCAGAGAGACCTGAAATATTAACAGAAACATGTACATATTGCATAAACATGTGCATGACAATTGGGATATTTTGCACAAATAATTGTCACCATGACTTTCTGCAATTTGTGTGAGTCTATCATCACTCATACAAGCAAATCTACTTTTCTCTAAACATATTACGATTCATTAATAAAAACTAAGAGGTGTTTTAGACCCTACCTTAAGTCCAACGCTAGTTTGTGGCAGCCTTGCTCCAACAGCTTCAAAGAGTTTCCTTTTAATAACCTGCAAACACAAACAAGCACAAATCAAAGAACAACTGCATAGCTAATATAATAAATCATGTTCATCATAGTGATCAAGGAGTTATGAGCATAGTTCCTTGTCTTGTGTCAAGCTCGTTAAAAAATGAAACAAGGAGTCATGAGCATAGTTCCTTATCTTGTGTCAAGCTCATTAAAAAATGAAACAATGAGCCATGAACATAGTTCCTTGTCTTGTGTCAAGCTCGTTAAAAAATGAAACAAGGAGTCAAGAGCATAGTTCCTTATCTTGTGTCAAGCTCGTTAAAAAATGAATCAAGGCTTTTAGAGCATAGTTCCTTGTCTTATGTCAAGCTCATTTAAAAAATGAAACAAGGGTTTCGAGGAAAGTTCCTGTTACCGAGTCAACCGCATTAAAAAATGAATCAGGTATGAGGATAGTTCTTTTCCTGTGTCAACCTCATTAAAAAAAAAAATGAATCAGTAGGTTATTTAGGTAGATTGTAGAGACTAGGTCACGAGGATAGTTTGTTCTTGTCTCAACCTCGTTAAAAAATGAAACTAGGAAGCGAGGATAGTTTCTTCCCATCTCAACCTCGTTAAAAAATGAAACTAGATGTTATGAGCATAGTTCCTGGTCTTGTGTCAATCTCATTAAAAAACGAAACAAGGAGTCTTAAGCATAGTTCCTTGTCTTATGTCAAGCTCGTTAAAAAATGAATCACGGATTTTAGAGCATAGTTCCTTGTCTTGTGTCAAGCTCGTTTAAAAAATGAAACAAGGGTTTTGAGGATAGTTCTGTTTCTTGTGTCAACCTCATTAAAAAATGAAACAACTCCCTTTTTGAGTCAAATCTTTTCAACACCTTGAAAGTAAACCTTCATTTCATCCACCTAGTTGAATGCACTGAAGCTTGGGGGGCATGTACCTCATTTTGCACCGTCTCGTTTTGCGTCATTATGCTCGGGGGCATGTGAACTTATAACAAGCATAGTTTTTCATTTCAAGCTTGTCTAAACATGAAACCGAATCCAAGCAAAGTTCTCTTTGGTTCAAGCTTGTGTAAAAATGAACCCATACCCATTTTACATCTCATGATTTCCTTTTTATCCGCTAAATTCTGTTAGATGAGCCTTGGTTGTTTTCATTCCATCACCACCATCTCTTTGGTCGGTCATATGCTTTCACTTGGTTGTTTTTCCTTTCTTGAGGGACTGCAGTTATGAGTGGTTTTGTTAGCCAGCCTCTTAACCATGACATGTTTTGAGTAGTTCCACCATTGCTGGAACCAGTTGCTACCCTTTATACCACTTGTTCCTTTAGGACAAGTCTTCTTTAAGCTCTTTTCTGACTAGTAAAATATGAAAAGATTTCCGAGTTTTTCCTTTGTAAACTCGTTAAAACGGAATTAAAAGGATGGTCCACTTACAGCTCTTTTCTGACCGTATAAACACGAAAAGATTGCCAGACTTTTGTCATTTCAAGTTCGATATTGGTTATAAAACGACGTGTTTTCGATCGCTTTTTTACTTTTTCAGATTGAATGGACTAATTATGAAAAGTACTCCTTGATCATAATGATCAAGTGGTTCTCTCAAGTATTATTTTATACTTTTTTGGGCTTGGGGGACACAAATTTATGAAAAAGGACAACCATGGAGTTTTCTTAAGTTTTTCTTCTGACTCCCTAAAATTGAAAAACACCGAGTTTCTCCTATACTGGACTCGTTAAAATTTAATAGTAAAGAAGCTGTTCAATTTGAAACAGGAAAGGACCACTCCTTCTTAGGGTTCAAATCTTAAACTAAGTTGGACTCATCCGAAGGATGAGCTTATAATCAAGCAAATATTATCATCCTCAAGCTTGTCAAAAATAAAGAGGTACTTGCCAGAAATGGTGGGGGAAAAGAGAGAAAAACGAACCTGTTTGTTATACTTTGTGTTTAAGAAAGCAGTCAACCACTCTTGAACACGACACTTTTTATTCACCTGGGTTGGGAAATCCTTTGCCTAATAGTTAATCAAACCATATTGAAAGTCTTTAGCCGATTTCTGGGTATTAGCTCTAGGTCAATTGTCACCAAACCATATGTAGTGTTGTTATGTGTTCAAGAGGTCAGTTCAAATAAACTATTCATTTGCAAAATATCTATCATCCATTTTGACAATCCCTGAGTTAGTCCTTACCAAATATATTTCTTCAAAACTTGATCTATGATTTCGTGTTGTGGGCTTACCTACGACGAATCGCTTTCTATCGACTCCAACTCATTATCTAGAAAGATGATCTAGAAATCATCAGTACCTTGGAATCGGCATGCCTCAATGGCAAGTTTCTCACCTTTGACGACAGGTTGCATCATTGACCTTCGATCAAAGGATTCTGTGATGTGTTCGACATCAACTCATTTATTCACATTTCATGGATTGTACTGAGTACTTTGAGGGCCATTGACATTACTAGTGGTTCCTCTCACACTTGTTAAGAGTTTACATCACTGACTGGTAATCAAGTGGTTTCTACCATGTTCGACTTCGACACATTCATTCACATGGATAGAATCGTAATAGTTCGGGAAGCAGAAATCAAGACCCTGGATCTAGTTTCCACCATCTAGGCTACGAGTAATTTTGTTATTCATTATATAGTAGACTATTCATAAACAGATGGTTGCGCCCATACTGTATCTACATATGTCTATACTTGTGATGTATTACAAAATCATTCCTGTATCAGAGCAATTTAGATAGTTTTCTAGTCAGTTTTGATCTAAGTATGGGAATGCCTACCTCAGCAATGATATTTTCATATATCTATCTATCTATCTATCTATCTCTATCTATCTTATTATATATAATATATATATATATAATATATTACATATATATATAATATTGCATTGAATGTTTTTACAGATTCTGACTGGGGTATCCACAGGAAGATCCTTGAAATGATAAAGCACTTCACTCTTCATAGATGACAAAACCATCCTCGTCTATTATAGACTTCACACTTTAGGGGGCAATCTGTTGCACAAAAAATTTTCACCATGAATTTCTGCAATCTATGTGAGTCTATCATCACTCATACTTACCTCCTTTGCAAGTCTTAAACCTCAGTTCTTCACATCAAGCCTTGAAAATAAGAGAAGTACCTTAAAAATCTCTAATGTTCTGGTTTCGAACTTTCTCTTAGCATTACCTGCAGTTCTGCACCTATTGGTCATGTCCCCTGCGCACTTGACCGCTCTGTATCTGTGTTATGGGTGCGAACCCCTGTAAAAGTTAAAAAGGCACAAGTACATTCTTAAAAACTCACTTTGAGTCATTTCTGGAAGCTTCTAGAGGGAATATTGCAGTGGAAAGTTTTCTCCTTGAGGGTTCATGCATCCCATACCTTAAGGAGCTAACCCCTTGATGTGAGGAGTTTATCCCCTTGAAGGAGGACTCTATCCCTTCAATGGTGGACCTGTAACCTCCTTCCTTTGCACTATAGAATGAAGCATTGGGCTGGTTACTTGGGAGGTTGAAAGCTGAATATTTTTTAGGGTAAATGCTGCTAGAACTTAGTCTTCCTAATTGAGCTTTTGAGAGGAAAGATCACATACCTTTTGATCTCATTTGGAAGAGAGTGAGGCTTGTCGAAGTAAAGGAGATTCCTGCTTGGACCCTGGCAAGAGCTTGTACAACATCAAGGCACCAAGGTTGTAAAGTTCTTCTTTTTCAAAGTTAATACAATCAAGTTTCTTTTTCTCAACGAGTTGTGTTTAATGGTTTATTTCATAGACTCCTTGATCACTATGATGAACATGATTTATTATATTAGCTATGCAGGTGTTCTTTTATGTGTGCTTGTTTGTGTTTGCAGTTTATTAAAAGGAAACTCTTTGAAGCTATTGGAGCAAGGCTGCCACAAACTAGCGTTGGACTTAAGGTAGGGTCTAAAACACCTCTTAGTTTTTATTAATGAATCGTAATATGTTTAGAGAAAAGTAGATTTGCTTGTCCTGTCTATTGCTAGATATCAATTGATACTAGGGAGATCAGTCTTGTCCACAAGAACGATTTATCTGCTTAACAGGATATGAGCCATGAAATCATTGTAGAGGGACGTGAACAACAACCAAAAATTCAAGAACCCGAACCAATGAAGCATGAAGAACAGGAAGCAGAAATAAATTCTACCTTTCAATCTATCTAAGACATTTGTGTTGGCATTATGTTTCTGGTATGGCTATATGTTACAGATGTTGTACTTGATGGCAACACCCGTGGAAAGGCTCTCAATATGTTGAAAATTAAGAAGTACGCAGGAGAACAGTTCAGAAGATGCGTACCCGCAGGTACATTGTGAAGGGACCGCGACCAGACACGCAGGTCAGCTGTTCAAGAGGTGCGTACCCCCAGTGCACTTACTTCAAGGCAGAGAAAAGCACACGTGGGGTTTCTTATGTTTAATCTTTGGTATTTAGCCGATGGTATTTGTGTTATTGTGGTTTTGGCTCATGGTATTGATCCATGATTTTAAGAGGAGCTTGCCTATATAAAGCAAAGAATTTCCCTTGGCTAAGCATCTTTTGCAAATTGAATATCTTAAGATCTGAAATATTGGGTTATTGTTTCGAAAGCTTGATCTATATGAAAGTGAAGTGGAAAGCGAATCTGTGAAGGGTGATCTCTCAAGCGCATGATCAGATCTGTAGATCTGACAGTCTGGGTTATTCTTGAAGTCTTGAAATTATCTATACCCGCAGGCATGCAAGCACAGTGAAAGAAAAGCGCGGAGATACGCAAGCGCAGTGAAAGAAAAGGTGTGGAGGTACGCGGCGCCACAGAAGGCGTAGCTGCGGAGGTACGCGGCGCCACAGAAGGTGCAGCTGCGGAGGTGTGCGGCACCACAGAAGGCGCAGCTGCGGAGGTACACGGCGCCACAGAAGGCGCGGCTCCGGAGGTATGCGGCGCCACAGAAGGCACAGCTGCGGAGGTGCGCGGTGCCACAGAAGGCGCAGCTGCGGAGGTACGCGGCGCCACAGAAGGCGCAGCTGCGGAGGTGTGTGGCACCAGAGAAGGCGCAGCTGCGGAGGTACACGGCGCCACAAAAGGCGCAACTGCGGAGGTGTGCGGCGCAACAGAAGGCGCAATTGCAGAGGTCAGTGGCGCCACAGAAGAACAGTGCGTACTTGTACGCAGGCATTACATGGGTGAAGCTGTGTACTTCTCTTGAAATCAATTTAGCTGTCCATGTTTATCCTTGCTGTGTTCTGGGTGTTGAAGTGATGTCTGGTTTTTGATCTGATAAGAGCAGTCTGAGAAGTGATTGATTATGTTCTTAATGACTCATCTTTATGTGATCTGATGGACTAGATCTGGTTGATGACTCTCATTGTATATGTATTGATGATCATTTGATGTTTATGGATCCAGTTTGAAAATTTATGAAAATTGGTCCTTGAAAGAAAAGAAGTAGGGGGTTGTAGCTCCCTTCCAGGAGAGACTGGAAAACGAGAGAGAGTTGTAGCTCTCTGCAGGTTGCAGCCTGCGTACTGGTAAAGGACTGCACCAGTACAAAAATCATTGTAAAAGAAGTTTCTAATTGAAAGAAGATAGAGACATATTGCAGCAGGTGGTTTTCACCCACATTGGGTTTCCACCTTATATCTGGTGTTCTTTGATGTGACTGTCTGTTTTTTTCTTGTTCATGCTCATTATTTTATGGTACTGATATGCAAAGATAATTCAAAGTATAAATAAGGAAGATTTGTTAAAAGAACTAGATAATACTGATTCACCCCCCCTCTCAGTATTATTTTCAACAATTTGATCAAATGACTTCATCCAGCTTGTAAAGAATAGTAGACATCATCCAATATTATTAGGGAAGTACAAGTATAGTCATTTTGCTCTTGTGAATTCAATTTTTTTTTAGAAATTTTTAGTCGTTTTTAAATTGAGATTAGTACCTAAAGTATATATTTTCCATTATCTCCACCCATTATCCTAAGTATCATATCCTATACCCCTTAACTATAACCTTGTACATCCTATATTCATTCCATATTCATGACCTTAAGCCTATACCCTTAAGTATTTTTCCTTAAAAGCAAAAAGGGATCAAAAGAGTGAAACATAATGGTACCTGCACAAACAATCCAAACATTAGACATGGAAATAATTTTAAACGTGAGCTAGGTGGTCATTTTAAAATTATGAGAAATATTTCAAAAGGAAATATATGCGCAAAGGAAGTAACAGAGGTAATAAAATATTATATGCACATACAACAAAGAAATGTATTGAATACCATATGCTAAACATAATATTTTTGCATAATGAAAGTGGCAACAAGGATATGATGGTAGGCAGGCTTGCGGTCATATAATTACATAGTATTGCAAAGTAATATGATATAATTGCATGGTACAATGAAATAATATGATATTAGGCGGGGGGATATAATTAAAACGAGCTTGCAAACCATTGAAATAATATGATTTCATAGTACATGGTTCATATTATAATGAGATTGAAGTCGTGGGTAGTGGCATGAACGCAAATGGAGTTATGATGCACTAAAACCATCATAAACTTGCATGGCTGATGCGTTCAAACAATTTAACGGATGACGTGTTGGCAGGGCCGTAAACGGTATAGAAGGACAGCCACGACCCACATACAGGCAAGCTCGAATTCAAATTATACAAACAGTCAGGGCATCACAATGAAACAGTCAGGCAACTGGTCAAAAGGACCAACACGACGTGCTTACGTGCAAGCATTAGCCAATAGGACGTGCTTATGGCTTACTTAGCCAAAGCATGGTAGAAAATGTTGAAACAGTCAAGACAACTTAAAACTAAAACCATTGTGCATCTCAGAACCATTCTGTCGATTGCATAAATGCATATGTATGCCATCATCACCCTTAAAGAGCTCAGGAGAATAGTGGCGGAAGCGCTGCACATTATGACAGAAGAAGAGAGGGAAAAACATAAGTGAGTCAATGGAGAGATAAGTAGGAAAATTCATGAAGATAGCATAAGTCAGATGCCTAGAATCTCGGGAAATTTCAGGTAAGAACGAGATTTGATTTGCCTCCATAAGATTACAAAGATGAATTCAGGATTAAAATCACCAAATTTTTGCCAGAACTACCTGTCATTTAAATGTTTATATGCCTTTTTATGCCACCAGTTAGCACGTGAATGTGTTGAAACGAAGCATCAAGAGTTATGGGTAATGAAGAGCGCCATCAAACAGTCCACAAGTCTAGCAACTAGCCAGGTAAACGCTGAAAACTCTCCATGATTCTAGAGAATTATAAATGTAAGGTTTAGATAAACCAACAGTGAGTTAATGGAATGAAGAATAAATGGCCATGCATTAAAAAAGATCTAGTCATAAGTGTAATCGCATGAACTAAGGTTTTGATTGAAGCACGTAATTTATGTAAAACAAGCAGTTGATTACACCTGTGTGGATAATAAGGCAGTTCGACCACATCTTACATGCAAAATGTGTAGATAAAACAGAGTATTTGGGTTGTATTGCATGTTTTTTTTAGAGCAGGGACTGTAATGTGTATTTTTGTATAGCAGGGGTTGTATATTGCTGGAACAGAGGAGTTTTTAAGTGCTGTTACAAGGGGTTGTATTGCGTGTTGTTATAGAATAAGGGTTGTATATTGTAGGAACAGAGGAATATTTTTTTAGTGTTGTTACAAGGGGTTGAATCGTGTGTTTTCTTTGTAGAACATGAGTTGTATATTACAGAGGAATTTTTTTGAGCTGTTACAACCAGGGAAGAGTTGAAAACTATTTTTTGTTTTCCTTTCATACAATGCTGAAGATTAGGCTTACATGATGAATTATATAAAAACTTTCTTAAGAATACATTAAGAAATATAAAATTATGACATGATTATTTTTTTTTCTTATGTATTTTTTTTTCAAAACAGAGTATAGGTTTTTCTTAGAGATATATAAGGCAGGATGTTTGAATGTTTGGATACAATAGGGGATTAAAAGAGAAACTATGTCACTGCAAAAAGAAAAAAACAGAGACCCAAGTAGATTGAATTAAGTTTGTTGCATAAGGCAGGTAAGCTTCTCTGACTTCAAAATTTCATTTTACAAAACAATATTTGTAGATTGTCATTGTAAAAGATGAAGTTAATGATAGCAGAGGCATACATTCAATGGTTTTTAGACACAATGGAAACAAGGATAGAGCCGAAGTTTCAAATAGAAAATTGGAAAAAAGAGACCATAGAGAAGCTATACCAAGTGGGACTAATAGGATTCTTGCAGAGGTTTAGTGGCCACAATGAGGAGGTAAGAAGGGAGTTCATAAACAATTACAGCCAAGAACAAACAAGGGTAGGAAATGTTATAATTCCTGTGACTTAGGAATTCCTTTCACAAGCTCTAGACCTCCCTATGATAGGAGAGAAGTATCATAAAGGCTTGCATGGAATTTCTTCCTTGAAAAGAACAGAAAAGGAACCTTTGACAGAACCAAAGGTATACCAAGGGAATGGTTAAATGAACCATGGAGTGATTTGGTTCTAGTTATACAAAAATTTCTTACATGTGATAGGGGATATAGTGTTGCCCATCTATATCACATTCGACTCCTACAACACACTAAGCGGGAAGATAAGATTAATTTTCCATACTTTCTCTTTAGAAGCCTCCTGAAGGTGATAGAGATAGTAAAACATGAACACAAGCCCAAAGAAGCACAAATTTATCAGCAGGGGTTGATAAAAATCCTGGTTGAATGTCAAGTAAGATCACAAGGGATGATTTGGAGGGAGTTCATGAGTAAAAACCAGTTCAATGAATAGATCAATGAGGGATAGAACAAAGTAGAGCAGGAAACCAGGGGAATGATGAGCTCACCATTCTATCCGAGGACTAGAGCCAAAAAGCAAAATAATACAGCCATGCAAGAAAATGAAGTGTCCATCACGTCCATTCCTAAGAGATTTAGGAATAAAAGTCCAACTAAAATCAATTTGCAAAGAAAAAGAAGTTTAGTTAGTAGACACATGTTCAATGAGAAAACAGGTAGAGGATGATATTGAACAAGAGTCATTAGAGAGAAATTCTTATTATGATGATGCAACAACAGCAACATTAATCAAAACTACACAAGAGCTTGAAAAAGAAATAAACTTGGGCAAAATCAGGGAGTTAACAAACCAACTAGAAATCAGTGAAATCTTGGAAAAAAATTTGAAAGAAGAAAACCAAGCAAGCAAAAAGAATAATGCTAAATTGGTCAAAGAAGATGAAATATTAAATGAAGAAATAGGAAGATTGAAAAGAAAGAATGATTCTCCAAACAGGCATTCAAATGGCTAAAAGAGAAGAACATGTGGAAGGCTAAGTATGAGAAGCAGAAAGTTAAGGCCACTTTGTACAGAGAAGGACATGATTCAGGTATGGACTATTTGATAAGGGAAGCACAGTAAGAAGCATCTATAGGAATGGCATCTACAACAGGTAACAGAAGATCAAAAAGGAATAAGCAAGCATGAGGACATGCTTAACGATCAAGCATAAGGAAACTTACTTAATCCATCTATTTTTTATCCATTTTCCACTTTATCCATCCCATTTTGATGTATTTCATATCTACTCAGGTATTTAATTTTAATTTTTCAAATTCTAAATTTTTTATGAAAATTTGTTCTCAAGTGCAAATATTGACAGATTCTGAAATTCCCGTAATAGCTATATGGATGACATGTTTGCAAGACACTTAGGCACGAGTTTGATGCATGGATGGATAGCTTGGGAACTAGGACTGATCCAACTCTACTTGGTTCAATCAGAACAAGCTTTATGAGGCCCATTTAGTGCTGGTCAACCATGACTAGTCACTCAGAAAATCCATGGAAATAGAGCAGTTTTGAGATTTTATGGGATTGACAATATTTCTTGGGCTGGGATTCATGAATTTGACTTAGATAGGTGAATATGAGTAGATATTTTTGTTAGAAGGATTATATATTAGTTTGTTTCACAAGACTTCTATTTAAAGCCAAGACTTTGATGGCTTATGTATTGACTTTTATATAATTTCATGCTAAGACATTTTGGATTTGAGAGCTAATTTGAAGAACCTGTTCTACCACTATTTTGTTGTTCAATAATGTGGACGTGTGATTAAGTTTAAGCTTCTGATATCAATCTCCAAGTGTGCAAAGAAAGGGTGGAGGGCCCCCATTCCAAGCTAAGTACACTTCTTTGTTTAAACTAGTTTAATTTTCCATAATCTGGTTATTGTAGAACTTGTTTACATGCTTTGTTTCAGATTGGTTTATGGTTAATGTGTGATGATTTATTTCATTCAATCTTAGTTTATTCATCACTTTAGTAAGTTGGAAAAAGAAAGTGTTCAAGTTGAGCACTCCTGTTAATTTGGTGAATTGTAAGTAGTTTTCTTTGATTACATGCAAGCAGATTTCTTATGTATTTTTGGTTTTAATTGATAGCATTATGGTGAATGAATTATGATGGAACATATCAAAGGTATCTTAAGTTAGGAGCCCCTTTTCATTAATGATTTATCCATCTTAAGCTATTAGTTTCTGATTTTTGTTCATCAAGTAATAATTGAAGAAGAATTGGACCTCTTAAGTTAAGAGCCATTTCAACTTTCCCTCTTTACAAAGTGAATTGGAATTGTTAATATAGGTTATATTTGTAATATGCACTTCTTTAGTTTTTGAAAATATTATCTTTCAAGTTTGATTACATCTGATATTCATATATAGTGGACTTGCCTTCAAGTATTACCAACCCGGATTGGTAAGGAATATTTGTGTTAATTTGTGTGAATAAATTAGCTCAACAGTAACCACCGTGCAAGTGGTCCCCCCCCAAATCAATGTCAGCCTTTGCATTTGGAGGTTGAGATTAATGGTGAAGAACGAGCCAGATAAAGTGAAACCTCGGGAACTATGTCCGAGCAGTTTTAATGAAGGGTATGATCTTATCGAAAACATGTAGCGGTATTGACCGAGGCAAGAGATTTGCGATATGTGATTAAAAAGTGGACCCAAAATATTTATATATATCAGTTTAGAACACTTGAGATTCGGCTCAAGGGAATACGAAAAAGGATATATGTGAATATGAAAAAGGATATCTGGTGGGAGAAAATCCAAGTCATTACAACACCTTCAGCTTCAACAACTAGCTCCAATGTAATGCACTTCAACAAATGTATTCAACGATAAATGAGATTTCGCAAGTATTTGACAGAGATGTCAGCCTGCAAAAGATGCAAAACAAAGGAAAAACAGAATAGGAGTTACAAATAAAAAAGGAAGCCAAAAAATGGTTCCTTATTTGATACCATGTCAGACCAGGAAGTAACTCCTCAAATCAAAACTCATTTTATTCATTTAGGTTGTTCATTATTATATACAAGAGGGAGTGACCATTCGGTTCATCTCCCGATGACTCTCTATCTAATCTATTATTTATTTACATTAATTATAGTTATACACCCAATCCTTCTGATTAGGTGTCAATAGTATTATCAGTTAGACAGATTTCCCTTCACCATTCAGAAGCTCGATACCAAAGGCCAGCCTAGGTCTGTTATTTTTTGGACACCACTTTTTCACAGATATTCATCACCATACACCTATATAGATTTCATTGACTTTTTTGTCCATCCAGTCATGACTATGCTGACAGGAAGCCCTCCACCTAGAATAATTCAAGAAATCGAAAGAGTTCTCCAATTGTCCAAGCAAAGTAAGGTGGGAGATTGGTACCTTTACCAAAATCACACTGAGATAAGAATCTAACGTTGTCAGCTTGCACCAAACAAACTACCCAAATAACTCCCCATGAGGTTATTTTCTCTAGAGTATTATAGGAAGATAATGAACTCAGATGAAGTCAATTTTGTATCAGCCAAGAAAAGAACCTAGTTCAGGGTCAAGAATCAGTTAGGCCCTTTCATTTGCAATTCTAGAGAAGTAGGGCACGAAGCAAATCAAATTCTATATCAAATCAAGTTTCAGAACAATTTCATATGGAGATATGACCCCCAAGGGTTTATGACCAAACTTATAAAAAAGGTAAAATTGGGACGTTACATTCATTACCCCATACTAGAGATAGAAAGATATGCCAGTCAATTTGTGTGGGTGGAAAACACTCTCATAGACAGGGATAGTACAAAGGTAGATGTTGAGAATACCTTAATTGATTTAGAGAGAGCTTGATGAAAGCTCATTCCTACAGGTACTAGAGCATGAAGGAACCATGAGCACCCATGTTGTTTTATAGACTCCTTAGAATGAGGAAAATAATCCTAAGAGGAACAGAGAGGGAGCCTCCAATTCAGGCATGGAAACTATAAATGTGCATTATGAAGCCAGCCAGAGAAAAAGGCCAAGGCTCAATCCTATTTTAGAAAAATAAGACATAAAAGGCTCAACAGAAACAACTAACACTGAGTTAGACATGAGCAAGGTCACAGCTCCATCTAGAGAAACATAGGACCCATCTACATCAAAGACCCAAATGTTAGAAAGGAAGCTCAATGTAGAGGTCTCCTCATTTAATAGGCTTGCTAATAAAGATAAGGGCATAAAGGACAGGTTTAAAGAAATCAAAATAAGAAATGAGAAACTAAAAGTAAAGCCTTATGCACAGTATCTCAAACTTACACCTACAAATCAAACTAGGTTGATGTCAGCTTTTGACATCAAGGAAGGAAAGATGCATATGTATTTCATAAAACCAATTGTATAACAACCGAAAACATCAGTAGATTTCAAGAAGATCGATTTTTAGGTATTGGTAAGGGATATTCATCCCATTGACCAAATTGAATTTCATAAATAGGTCGGAGAAATGATTTACTCCACCCTTACAGGAAAATCCATAAATGCCCATCAGTTGCAGAATTCATTGAACAACATTTCAGCCCAATATTAGTTAGAAAAGGCCTCCTCACAGGCCAAAGACACCAAAATCAAGTCTTTGGGGGACTTACTGATTTAATTGGGACATGATCCCAAAGACATCAAAGCTACTGAATAACTAATCAAGAAAAAGAATGATGATATTGCAGCACTCAAGAAGAAATCGAAGATACCTTAGTTGTAGCATCCCCAAACACAGGAAGTCTTGGAAAATCAAACCAGGAATGAAGAGTTGATCGACTTAGTCCTCAAACTAAATGATCAGTTGAGAGAGACAAATAAGGAATTGGACAACCCAATCCAATTAAAGAAAACTGATATTTCCTCTACATCAGTGAATGTCATCCCAACAGTTACCACGACTATTCCTTCCACATTGGCAGCCTCATTGGCTCCCAAAACTCCTATGGCCATAGCATAGCCAGTTTCCATAGAGTCTACATCAGCAGAAGGTACATCAAGTCATGAAGCAACAAAGTTGTTTAGAGCTATGGAAGAAATGTCCGTATAGGTGACAAATATGAATAAGCTCAAAGAGAAATTCACAAGCTTGGAAACTAATTACAATATTTCCAAGATCATGCACAAGGAATAAGTATAAAAGCCTTCCAGGATGAGTGAGATATTGAAAGCCATGGAGAAGGACCTAACACTAAAAGAACCCCTTGTGCAATCTAAGGAACTACTATGGGCCAATATAATTGACTATGTCAATGATATTTGGCCATCTATTCAGGTAATTTTTGAACAGATAGATATAATAAAGATGGCTACAGAGGCCATCCAAAGAGTAAATGAAGAGTTAGGCGAAATGCCAGAAGATGCTGCTAGAATTATCTAGTTCCTTTACAGTACAAATAAGTATGAGCTTCAGGAATTGGAGATAGAAGATAGAACAGAGACAATTTTGGAGTTGAGAAAGGTCCTCTCCAAGAGAAACCTAATGCTAAACTTGGAGGACAAGTGTCAAAATATGCAGGTAGCCATTGATAGATTAATGGCTAAGTTTCAAATTTTTAGATAGAAAGGGTTACCTAGTCCCTTAGTGATAAATGACAAGCTCATGGCACAAAAGGATTACAACAGCAAAATCATAGAGCTAGCAAAAGAACATGTCAATACATCATCAATCAAGGCATTACTGTCAGGAAAAGTGCTCTACTAGACATTTGAAAACTTTTTTTACCTCCAACATGAGGTAAAACACTTGTTTATCAACAAGCCTACTTTTGCCAAATACACTGAAGCAGATGAAATATATAGGAGGATGCTAAAAATCCAATTACCTGATGCTGAAATGTGGGAAAAATTGACTGATTTACTGTAAGAAATATGCAGTGAAAAGGTTAATGTACAGTAAAAGTAAAACAGCCAGGTCAAAAGATGAAGATAGATCAACAGAGTTAAAGTATATCAGTGTCAAAGTGTATTATATGAAAGCTTAAAGTAAATGAAACATCTAGTGTGAAATATCAAATAATAAAGTAGCATAAAGGGCTAAAATCAAACCATAAAAGCCAGCAGTACCAAAATAAAAGGGACAACATGAAACAATTCAATAGCTTTCTCTATCTTCTTATGAAAAGATATTTTTATTTCCTCGATTAAATCTCAAATTGGTTTGAGATATTTTGTAATAAACTTTTGTATAAATAATTCACAATTTGAAGTATGTAGGGTGGACTCTATTAGACATTTCTATAGGCTTTTTGATCAAGAAGACCCAGAAGGTTATTGTATCAGTTGATGAGCCAACAAGCTAGATTGATTAATAAAGAACATACTATTCCAAGGATTCATGTGTTGAGCAAATTTTAGACAAGTATTTTCTTGTGTCTTTGTCATTTTCACAAATTTATTCATAGTCTTATATGTGTTTCAACCTAAATGTTGTAACTGGAATAATATTTCAGAACTTGTTTAAATCACACTCTGTTTTAACAGTTCATCTTTTGAATGTTTTCTTCTGATATTTAAATTAAATAATTCTTAATTTCTCTTTTGTTTATATTGATTTCATAAATAATCCAGGTTAAAGGATTCTTCATTGCCCTTTGATTTCGATTACCCTTCCTTCCTCAATCATTATCTGGGTCTGAGAACCCTTAACTACTCTCTCACCCCGAGTGAAACCCTTTCACCCCTCTGTCTCAAACATTCTAAAATACCCTCTCCTATCTTGCCCTTGGAACATCCCCTTTAGTGAGTTTATCCAGCCTTGCTCCCTTATTAGTTGACTCCATAGCCCAATGGTCCAAAAGAAATCAATTTATCCATCTGTTTAAAAGATCCCACCACCCAATTTCAAACAAAATCAAAACCCCTTTGAACAATCATAGCTAGCCTAAAACATTCTTAATTAAAACAAAGTTAAACTTTAAAGAGAGAGCTCTCTCTGAGTACCAAGAAGGCTAGGTCTTGATCTCCAAAAGTGGATAGTGGTTACCTTTGGTTTTTCCATCTTATTACTTCAAAGGAATTATCAAAGCGATAACAAAAAGCATAAGGAATTACCTTTGTGTTATGTATTTTGAGGGAAAAGGCTCCGCAATTGAGTGTGTGGAGGCATAAATTCTACAACTGAGTGCATAGACACCTACAACTGCGTGTGCATACATTGTTCCAAAGCATTAATATAATAAGTATAGTTTTGATGGGCATATCTTATGTATAATTGTTATGTATATGTACTTTCTGTTTAGTATTTTGGTTATATTTTACTTCTACACAGTATTGTTTATGATTATTTATGACATGGTTAAGTAGATTATTCAAGTCCTGTGAAGTAAATACTAAATAATTAAGTAAAAAAGAGTAAAATGCCACATCGCGGTATCCCTTAAGGCTGTAGAAACCTGGTTCTACAACCTCCCATAGTCACTTTGAGTGAGATTGTGATTTGCTTATAGGTCATTTCCAAAAGGGCCAGAGATTAGGGAGTTTTTGGTGAGTAGTTGTTTTTGGGAAAATTAGTGTCTTGTCAAATGACTAACCCTCTAGGTTTGGTAGCTAACCTAGAAACAACAGTTTAAAGCAATTCAATATCTTTCCTATGAGTAATAGATAAGAAAGAGATTATGAAAGACCAAACTGTAACTTTCGCTTGAATCCTCGCTTGATCTCCCTCTCCTTTGGTTGATCCCGTAACTCCTCCCCGTACTTAACACGCTTGGAGAGTACCTTCACAACTACAAAAACAAATACCTGTCAAAGCATAATGATCCATCACAGGATAAACATCATAGAATCAAAAATATGATAAACAAATGAATGCATTTACAGTTAACACAATCAATTGGGAAAAATCTCGAAGAACTCTATTAATATCAAGGAGAATTACAACCCATAAGAAGTTTGATCCAGCACCATCCTCCCAGCTTCAAGCCTTCTTCACCTCATGAATCAGTAAGAACACACCAACAATAACACAATGCTCTCACCTCAATACTAAAACTAGCAGCACTTCCTTACAACTCAGAATAATTCAGCATTCTGATCTCTTGGATGGGAGATCCTTTTATAGATGATTGCAAGAGGGCGAGTCATCAATGGGGATGATGAATGCCATTCCATTTGTTGAAATTAGTTCCACAAGAGAGGTGAATTGGATATGGTTTCCTAGTTCCCTTGGTCATCCTTGGGCGAATTCAGAGAGGCAAGTGGCATAGGAGAAGTTTCTAGAAGATTCCATGAGCAACCAACTCACAAACTGTCCCATAATTTTGTCCAACCTCGCCCAACGCACTTACTAAAGGGCCAAACTGTGATGCATCTCATTTAGATAGTGTAGCAGGTGAGATGCATCTCACCCTAACGTAGAGCTTTCAGATATGGTTTAGTTTAAGGACTTTATAGATTATTTCTGAGATGGAACTTTTACGGAATGAGGCATTCAGATGACTAAGCGTCTTTAGGGTAAAAAACAACTCTTTTAGGGGTTGATGAGCCTTAATGTCATTGACATATGAGTTTGTGGTTGATGTGCCCAAATATTTTTATAACAGTTGCCCCCTAAAGCATGAGGTCGTAAATGTTCATGTCGAGTGAAATGCTTTATCATGAGGATCAGAAGTTTTGAACTGGAAGGTGACCTGCATAAATTATAATACAATACATCATAATAATATAATTTTTCATGAACTAGCTGAGGGAGGCATTCCCATGCTCAACTTTATAAATTTTCATTTCATGTACATAGATCAGATAGTCATCTGCAGATAGAGTCTTGTGATTCTACAGATATAGAGTCATAATCCATGATTAGGATGACCATCTGTGTAGAATATTTGTACATTTGATTTTTTTGTATCCTAAATATATCACAGCCCGAATGGATGAAACTAAGTCTAGGGTCTTCAAACTCATTCAATCTTCACTCCATGCACAAGTCTAACCATGTGAAGAGACGTTCTGAGGTCGAACATGGAAAGACATCGCGTGATTACCAGCAAATGATGTGCGCTATTAACAGATGCGAGAGGGATCAACGATAATGATAATTATCCTCAAGGTACTACAATACATTTCACGTGGTGTGAATACATGATTCGATGTCGAACACCATGTAAAATCTTTTAGTCGAAGGCCATTGATATCAACCTGTTGCTGGAAGAGATAAACTTGCCATTGATGTAAATAAGCTGTAAAGCACTAGAAGGGTGTTTCTAAGTCAACTTCTTGGATAATATGCTGATGTCATCAAGAAGCAACTTGTCGTAGGAGGGCCTTGATGTATCCCACATCTACGACACAAAACAAAGCAAATGATTTTTGGAGGTGAAAATGAACTGACAACACAAGGTCTAGGAATGGCGGTCATGAAAAAAATGAAGATTGGAGGTATTGCAGTGTATGAGACATTAATTGGATAACTTCTTAACTGGATGGATTCTCAACTGGATGACTTCTCTTGAACATATTGGTGACACTGAGATTAATTGGTAGCATTAACCCCAAAAGATGGATGTTATGAAAGACCAATGGTATGATGATCGGTGAATGAAATAACCCAACCTAACTCAATTAAGGAGATGAAGTGAAAGTGTCATGTTCAAAAGTGACTTGCTACCATAAATTCTTCAATATTTTTCCCTTTTTTCCCAGTCACTGCTAACCAGTACCTCTTTATTTTTGTCAAGCTTGAGGAGGATAACATATGCTTGTTCTATAATTTTCCCTTCGGGAAAACCCATCGCTATTTGATTTTTTAACGAGTCTA
The DNA here is from genome assembly GCA_000404065.3 of Pinus taeda. Lineage (NCBI taxonomy): Eukaryota > Viridiplantae > Streptophyta > Pinopsida > Pinales > Pinaceae > Pinus > Pinus taeda. Next base: position 42,063 of record APFE030106121.1, on the reverse strand, counting down.
GCGACGATGAAACTCGGTCTTGTCTAGATGGACAAGTTTGTCGCTATTATTTTAACGATTTTAATGACAAAGATAACTCGGTCCTTTTCATTTCTAGAGAGTTTGAAAAGGGATGAAAAGAAAACTCCATAAGTTCTTTTTCATAAAGTAATTCCTCAGGTCCAAAAAGGATAAAATAATACAAGAGGGATGACATTTCCAATGCTTTAACGAGCTGGAAAAGACAAGTGCTCGACAATCTTTTCATGTTTAGAGACTCTGAAAAGGGTTTAAAGAGGACTCTATTTTGAGGAACAAGTGGTGTCTAGGGTAGCAACTAGTTCCAGTGATGTTGGAACTTCTCAAAACATGTTGATTTATGTGAAGAGGCTTGCTAATAAGACCATTCATTGCAACTATTCCTCAAAAAAAGGGTAAGGCAACAAGTGAAAGCGTATGATCGGCCAAAGAGATGGTGGCGATGGGATGAAAACAACCAAGGCTCATATTATAGAAAAGGCTGATAGAATGCTAATCAAGAGGGTTAAAAATTGAAAATGGGTTCATTTTTAGACAAGCTTGAACCATAGGGAACTATGCTTGGATTCAGTTTCATTTTTATATAAGATTGAAATAAAAACTATACTTAGATTCAGTTTCATTTTTACACAAGCTCGAAATGAAAAAAATATGCTTGAAAATGGTTTGCATGCCCCCAACATGATGAAAGGGAGAGTCTCTTGTAACCAGATGGAAGTCGCTGTGTTGAAGCAAGATGATTATCCAACACCTATTCGGCTTCATCCAGATAGACAAGGATGAATGGGGTGATTCCCTTCACATAACTTATGTTAGTGCCTAAATCTACCTTAGGCTGAGGAAGGCAGGTCTAGGGTAACATCAAACCATGCTTAACCTGGTAGCTAGCCCTACCAGGTTGGGAGAGGGCTCTCTCCTTGTCAATCTCATAAAAATATAGCAAATAAGGTTGGAGATGACTGATATAAAGACTAATTTTAGGCTAGGTACATGCTCAGAGGAATTTTATTGAGTTCTATTTTGGTTTGTTAGATCAAAAGTGAAAAGCAGTTTTAGGTCTGGGGAATGAACTCAGTCTTGCAAATATTTCTATCGAGAGAGGTAGGAAAATGATTTAGTACTTTAAATTAACTGAAATGGAGAGTCTTAATACTATTGAGGAGTTGGAGAGGGCATGAAAATGTCATGAGCCTTTTGCAAACAATAGAAAACATGAAAAGATAAACAAACCCTAAGGTAGAGCACTGCAACATCAATGATTTCCACCTTTATACTTGATTTATTTAGTTACGCTGAAAAAGAGAGAGATAATGGCACACATAAACACATGATAACTTGAATTACAGAAGGAGAAACAATACTAAAACACCTTACCATAAGAATCCCACAAAATGTTGCAAACCTTGGTCTATTTCCTTGCCAAACTGTAGAGATGAATGTACAATGATGCTCAAAGCTTTCACAAGAGTCCAACCTTGACAAATGACTGAAAAAGTACTAGATATAGGCAACAAAAAACTCATGCTTGTTAGGTAAACTTGACTCGGGATAGAGTCAAAGTTGACCAAGTTAAAAAGTGATGGTTTTGGGGCACATGGTATTGTGCACCCATAGTATTCTGCACGTGGTATTATATGTAATGGAGCTTATAAAAGGTTGGAAGGAATTCATTGTAATGCAAGACCTGGAGGTGAGCAGTGAAGGCTCACTTGGTCGGATTGGCCAGGGTTTTGGCCAATGCTAATAAGATCTTATTAGGTTCGGTTTTTCCCTAGATTTGGGGTTTTCCCAGATAAACATTTGTGTTTATGTGTTTGTGTTTATTGCTGGTTATTTTTCATCTCGGTAAATCTCAATATTAATTAATTTTCTCTGAAAAATTTCTTAACAATTGGTATTGTTAGCACCTAAATCTGCCTTAGGCTGAAGGAAGACAAAATTTAGGGTAACCACAAACCACGCTCAGTCTGGTAGCTAGCCCTACCAAAACAGGAGAGAACTCTCTCCGGGCCACACTCAGTAAATAAATAAACGATATGTTTTGAGATGACTTACAATGAATATTGATTTTAGGCTAGGTAAATAAATATGGAAACAAGAGGCAAATTTTGATAAATGGCTGAGTTTCTGGGATGTATGGGACCAACAAACAATATGAGCAGAGAATTTAATACAAAGGCATAGATTACTTTGTGAGGCAAGACAGGCAGAAAGTCTAGCAACTAAATTTGAAATAATGCGGAATGGAAAGATTGTTTAGGAGGGTGAAAAGGGCATAAACACATGAATCCTTTCCAACAGAAGAAGAACACAGAACGTGAAACTTTCCCACAGGCGGAGCAATAAACATGGATTCTACCTTATCTTACTTAGAAAATTTCACTGGAAATGAATATGAATGAACCGTGAAACATAACGAAATACATATGAAATAGAAAAAGAATACATTTGCTACACTCACACCACATGAATCTCATGAACCAGAGCCACTGCCTTTCATTAATTCTCTGACAAAATATACAATGAGTAACTAAGTTTCTCTCCCACAGTCTCCCAGAAATTACAACCAACCCTTTGCAAATGGTTTTACATACAATAAATAGACTTTTCCATTGGGAAATGGAACGACCCAAAGTTGGGGAGTTTTTCAAATCATTACAAACTAGAAATGGAAAGCCAACCATTAGTGACAAGTGCAGTGTTAGAAAGATGACAAACTGTTTGGGTGACTGCTCGCCTACCTTTTCCACTTGGATAGAAGCCAATGTGTAGTGAAAATAATTTTTAAACTTTGCTTTAGGTGCTGAGAAAAAGGTAGTGTAAATGAGCGGGCCCACTTGGAGAAAATCGCGAATCGAAATGTCGCGAAGTAGAAGTGATTTTGGCCTTTGGGTCTCTGTGCGCCACGCCCAAAACTATATGCATTTCACCACTTTGGAGGTGATTTTGAGGTACCTTATGAAGTCCAAATTGTGCCCAAGTGTTCTTGTTAGAAATCCCTGCTTGTCTACTTTCTAACCCAAGTGGAATTTCTGCATTTGGTGCTCATTTGCCCCTTCAAACCTTCAATCTCCCAAGACTGCTTCCTATGTGTCAAAATAGGGGCAGAGAGGTCTTTTTTTGAGTGTTTTTGACCTCCTAGGGACTCAAAAGTTGCCCAAACTTCTTGGCCATGCACCAGCAGTCATGATTACTCATACTGAATCCAAAAATGTAAACCTTTCGTGATTTGGAGCTCCCTATCAGGGAGGAAAACCCTGTTTTGTGCACAAAAAATTGTCAAATGACCAAAATTGCCCCAAAGTTTTTGAAATTTGGGCTGGAGATTCTCTATGAAGTGATATGCTGGGCCACAGAGGCTTTAGCCAAGATTCAAAGCTGATATTTCTCTTTTTTCCTCTTTTGTCTTTTTGTCGCTCTCCTCAATTTCACCTTCAAATTCCTTATCCGAGCCTTTGAACTCATGTTCCGTGCCTTGTAGTGATAAACCATCCGCCTCAATAATGTTTTGTCCTTGTCATCCTTCTCTAGCAGTCTCTCAAGGTGGATGTTGATCCACTCGAGCTAAGACTCTCGGTCATTATTAATCTCTTGCTCTAATGGAGTGAGCTCAATCCTCCTATGTTGGGCAGATTGGCGATTCTCACGGATGCTTTGCAGCTCCATGATTTCATGTTGGTCTTCGAGCTGTTTGTTCCTCTGCTCCAAATACCTGATAATCCACTTAGCCCTCTCCAAATTTAGAGACAAGGCTCGGATCTCCGTTTGCTGCTTCTGGATGGTCCTCCTAAGTTTAGCACTCTCCACATCTGTATCATCATCATGAATGAGGATGAAGTCGGCCTCTCGTTCACCTGATGGCCCCTCGTCATGCATGGGCCTCTTGCTCCTGTCCTGTACCTGTGTTGCCGATGTTAGAAGCGAGGCCCCTTCCACCCTGGGTAGAGATAACACTCGCTTTGCTGCTGAAAACAAATGTCTACTGCCTCTCTGATAGGTGATGAATACTGGCATAGTAGCGGTCCCATGGTGCTCATACTAATGAGAAGGACCACCTATCTCATGTTCAACCTCTGATAATACATGTGAAGTGCTGAAGAGATCACGGGAGATGAAATCATCCCAAGTAATGCCCTGTAATCCCAGCTGATGAACCACCAAAATCTTAATAAGAGCAAAATGATAAACATTGTTAAGTTGCTGCTGAGGGGTTTTGTGATGCATGAAGGTGTTCATCCTCTCTATGTTCTTGCAAATGAAATATGGGATGTTCATCATTCATACCCTGGTAAAATGCATGAGAAAGCTGATGTGATAAGCATATAAACGAGAGAACCTCCCCTCACAGCAAAAATATTTCATGATCAACTTCATCAGTGGAGCATATTCATCTTTCAAATATTAGAATGGAAAGACTCTTTTGAGCTGCCTCAAGAAACTGGCCTTAATGTATGGCTCATAATGCTGCCGATCAACCTTTTGTTTCTTGTGCCATGGTTCTCCAACGTTCGGTATGCCGGTTGCTAATGAGACAGTTTCAGGTGTCAGTGTGAAGGTGACACCGACTAAGATAGAGTGATCTCCATGTAAGTGAAGCACAAAAATATGGGCCAACTCATGATGAACTCGAACACTAGCCACCTTCTGACAAAATGCAAAACATGACAGATGTTGGAAACATGACATAGCAAGAGGGCAGGCCTGCAATTCTGTAAGGGTGGTTGGTCCATCCCTAACATGTTTGCCACTTTTATGATGTCTCCGGGGAGCCTGTTATTCCAAGGATGAATCACTTTGGGTTTCCATTTCATACTCCAACGAATGCTCAGATGCCATGACTGTTGTATATGGACTGTGCTTGGACTGCCCTTTGATGATGTATGAAACTATGTGTTATTATGAATTCTGCCACCCAGGCGAACAATGCAAACGTGACTGTTAGGAAGGGGAATATGGGGAGTAATTTTGTTTAGGGACATGTAGGGGGGTTTGGGGATTTTATAAGGTAGGGTTTTGGGGTTTTACATTTGACAAATGAGTGGAGGGGATAGGGAATAGGGGTTTAGTAACGTTCTAGGGTAGGGAAAGATGGGAAAAATGGAATAGGGGGGAAGGGAACGATGGAAAGAAGGGGAAAAATGAAAGGGAGGAGGAACCTTAACATCAACACAATCAAATTTTCAACCCTAAGAGCAATGGTTTTGATGATTTTAAGTGGTAGGGTTTAGGAGTTTTTATTGCAAGTATAAATGGCCATAAACCACCATCATATTCACAAAAATATATGAGCAACTAAGATGTCAACCCTACCTGACAATTTCAAGGGTTTCAAGGCGATTTGTTGCAGTTTTGAGCCAAACTGGGCCTTTGTGGGTGTGTGCCGCGCAGCATACCCAGTGCGTCGTGCCGTTTGTGTGTGCCACACCCATGTTAATTTAACACTGTGTGGTTGTGCCCAGTGTGCCGCACACCTCTACCTGTGTGCTGCGCCTATGAAAACACCTCCAACCTCACTCAAAATGTGTGCTTGCTCTCACAATCACTTTGAAATGCTTTCTCTCTATCCTTGGTGTGCAAAATGACATTTTTCCTTGTGGAAATTCTATATAAAGATATTTGGAGTCATGGTTTTGATTTTTGTTTCTTCAAAACCCACTTTGGTAATGTTTTGTTTTGGCACTTTTTCCTGATTTAATTCAACTCTGTATTTCACTTTTCCCTTTGAATTTTTAGCTAAAATGATGAAATTTTTTGGCACTTTTGTAGGGGGTTGCATGACATGGAATTTGGCCAAGGAAACCATGACTGCGCCTGAAGAGATCAACTGGAAACTTTTTTTTGAAAATTATCACAAATGACACACTGTTTGACTTTTCTTCAAAACAAAGTTTTGAAGAACAATCGTAATCTGTCAACATGACGATGAAATATTTAAATCATAACTTTGTAAGGGCCTCCCTCTGGCCTGCATGGCTTTATTGGACATGTTTGAAGACCAACTTATCTGATCCCTAGACCTAATGACTAAAAATGACTCTCGTCCATTAAAGGATCAAACATTGACTGTCATGGACTTTAGTGAACATTGATGAAAAGACCTAAGCCAGAAGGTGCCAGACATGAGGGGAAATGACTGACAATACCTTTCTGTCAGATTATGGCATGCCCCTAGCGGAATGTTGCTAATTGAATGGAGCGAGACTCTTAAAAATGAAATGCAGAAAGAGTTTTGATCTCTGATGGAGGACTGACAAGACCGACTCTAACATTGGCTCCAATGGGGGATGGTAGCTCCTTGGAGGTGCCAAGAACAGCAGACCTCTGGAATAGCTAGACAATGCCTTCGTCCATTGGGCTATGGAGTTATTATTTTGACAAACAACACAAGACTCTGACTTGTTTATAAAACTAAAATGACCAAAAAATTGACTCAAATTTGATATTGAAATGACTTGAAGACTAACTTGATAAAATCTAACCAAACTGAAATAAAATGGTATTTACAGTGACAGTGGAAGCAGCGTCAATAACTCAGAAATGGTACCGTTTGAGTAGCCGACCATTGATCGGCCCTCCTAGACTATCTTCCCCGTTCATTTCCTTCAGAAGAAAGGCATTCTGACCCCAATATGCTGCAATCTTGAAGGGACCTTTCCAGAGATTCTCGAACTTACCATGTTTACCCTTTTCCTCATTCCTTGCATCCCACTTCAGCACCACATCATCCAACTGAAATTTGTCCGCCTTTTCTTTTTTGTCATAAATTTTCTTAATCTTCTCCGCAACCTGGACATGTTTTGCAAAACTTCTTCTCTGGTCTGCTGCAAGTGGACCATTTGATTCAACCTTCTCTGCATAGGATCATCTTCACTACCAGCCTCCTGAGGAAGTTTGACTACCGGGGCTGCCAGAGAGGTAGGAAACACTGTATCAACTCCATAAACAAGCTCAAATGGGGACATACCAATGGATTTCTTCTGACTGACCCGATCTGCCCAAAGTGCATTGACCAACCTCTTATGCCAACTCTTCTTGTTTATTTCTAGCATCTTCTTGATGATGTTGACCAATGATTTATTAGAAGATTCCGCCAATCGATTGCCTTGCGGATGATAGGCAGTTGAGTGACCCATAATGATGTGATATTTATGACAAAACTCTAACATCCTTTTTGATTTGAAAGATGTTGCGTTATTAGTGATTAACTTATTCGGGCAACCAAAGCGAGACAAGATGTTATTTTCAAGGAATGCAATAATTACCACATCTATAGCTTGTCTGGTGGGAATTTCTTTAATCCATTTTGTGAAATAATCTGTCGCTATGAGGATCCATCTATGCTGACCAGAAGAAGCGGGATGAATTTCACCAATGAAATCCAACCCCCATTGCTGAAAAGGAGCACTCACCTCAATGGGCTTAAGTGGTAAAGGCTGTAATTTCTGCCTTCCTTCGAAAATCTGACACTTATGACAGCTCTTGACCACCTTATATACATCAGCAAACAATGTCGGCCCATAGTATCTCGCTCTCAGGACTTTATTTGTTGTTGATTTCCAAAAAAGGTGACCACCACAGTCTCCTTCGTGGAAATCCTCCATGACCTTCTTTGCTTCCTTTTTCACCAAACAATTTAATAGAATGCCACCGGGATCTTTCCAATAAAGTGCATAATTTAGTATGCAAAACTTGGCAGCCTTCAATTTGAGTGTTCTAGCTTTGTTTCTAGTCATGTCGAGTGGTGGTGATAAATTTTTAAGCACATAGATGATATCTGAATACCACGGAGAAAGAGAAAACATTTCAGATACCTGAATTGACGAACCTTCCTCATTCTCATCGGACATAACAATGATCAGATTTATGTCTAAGGCGTGCAAGTTTGTTTCGGCCATTAACTTTGCCAATCCCTATCCTTTAACAAGCTTCGTGGGCTTTATTTCCACATCATATTCCAACAAAGCTGCAATCCACTTGCCTCGTCTTCCTTCTGGATCTGTCTACACTAAAACCTCTTTGACAGCAGCATTAGGAACATAAGCCAAAATACAAGAATGCAGAATATATACCCAAAAATCTTTCAATGCTTTCACAAGTGCAAGGGCTTGCTTCTAAATGATGTTGTATTTTAAAGTTGTGTCTCTTATAGTTCCGCTAAAGAAAGAAATGGATCTTTCATGATCATCTCTTTTCTGCAATAACATAGCTGCCATAGTATGCTCTGAAGCGAATGAAAACAATATGAAATCTTGAGTGTAGTCCGAGCTAACTAGAACTGGAGCTGAAGAAAGAGCCAATTTGACTAAATTGAAATATTTTACAGCCTCCTCCGTCCATTTCACTTGGCTGTCCTTCTTAATCATGTTTTTAATCTCTCTTAGGTGTTCAGCAAGATTAGGTACAAAGCGGTGTAGAAAATTCATTTTACCATTGAAAGATTGAATCTCTTTCTTATTTCGGGGCAGATCGATTTGCTGAATTGCCTGTACACGTGCTGGGTCAATACGAATGCCATATTTTGAGATAATGTGCCCGAGTAGTTTGCCTTCCTCCATGGCGAACAAGCTCTTTTACGGATTCAGTGACATGCCATATTTTTTGCACTTTTGAAAGACAATTTCTAGATGGTACATGCATTCTTCATCAGATTTGGAAAACACCGTCAGATCATCCAGGTACATAACCAAAAAGACATCCTTCTCATTTGCAAAAGCCAAGTCCATTTCACGCTGAAATTTGGCACCCACGTTCTTCAAATCGAAAGGCATTTTAGCGTAATGAAAAGTTCCCCACAGAGTGGTGAACGTTGTCTTGTCTCGGTCATATTCATGGACAGAAACTTGGTTATATCCAGAATAACCATCAAGTAGTGACATACGAGATGCTCCCACTACTCGCTGAAGTATATGGTCCATTTTGGGCAGTGGATAGTTATCTTTCAATGAAACTTTATTGAGATTTCTAAAATCAATGCACAAGTGAATCTCACCTGTCTTCTTTCGTACGGGCACTAAATTAGAGATCCAATCCGAAAATCTGATGGGAACAATGATTCCTGATTTGTACAACCTATTTATCTCCTTTTCAGTCAGAATAGTCCCAAGCAAACAGATCTGCAAATTAAGACAACAAACTGATATATTTGGCTTTGATCTTTTGTGGCAATGCTTTAGACAGTTTTACCATTTTAGGATTAACAGTTGTTCCGACATTGATCTCTTCCACACCCTTCTCTGTTGGCTGCAATGTTGGTTTGTGAGCTACATCATCTTGATCAAAGAGTTCTTCTAAAGGTATCAAGCCTTTAGGAATAATGTTATTCTTTAGTTGCAACACGTCCACTTGATTGATCTGCACATCATCTTTACCATTATCTTTACCATCATCATTTTCTACATCAATTAAGGTTTCTTTGAACTTACCTTTGTTTTGCAAAAAATCATCAATCTCCTCATCATCTTGGAAAACTTGCCAACCTCTCTAATTTTCCGGGACGGTCGGACGATGCTTGACATGGATTTCGAATTTATTACTGGAGTTCATTGGGATCTTCAAAATACTTGCTGCCTTAGCAAGAGCATCATTAATGCTATTTTGTATATGAGGCAAACATGTCAAGGTGTATTCTAAAAATAATTTTAGGATGTCTAGGACTGCATTACGGTAAGCCCGCATCTGAGGATGCTTTGCTTGATATTCGCCTCTGACCTGCTTAATTACCAATTCAGAGTCGCCATATACTGCAATCCTCTTAGCATTAAGCTTTCTTAGAATTTTTAGGCCAGCAATCAGAGCTTCATACTCAGCTTCATTGTTTGAACAATCAAAAGCCAACTTGTAAGAGCATACCCGCAAGTTACTAGGCATTTTGTTCGTGGCGGAGAAAGGATTGTGTACCCAAATCCCAATTCCAATGCCATCATTTCCCACTGCTCCATCGAAATCCATGGTCCACAAACCTTCTTCCTCCTCTTGCAAGTGCGAAAATTTGTTTGTTGTGATTTGTCTGCTTGCTGTCCATTACCTTCAGCTAATTGCTCCATGGTGTTCTACTGTTCTTGTCCTTCTCTCTTTAAAACTCCTCTGAAATTTTCTGTTATTTCTGGAATATTATCTGCTTCTACTAACTAACTATTGATATCATTGAAACTATCAAAATACAAAACGAAAGACTCTAAATCTGTATGTACATAATTAATCAAATGATTTATTGGTTTCTCCTTGCTTGTAATCATGTATTTCATTTTTTGTTCCCGATACAGTTTCCTCATTTGGCCAAACACTAGAATCGTTGCATAGGAGAAATCTAGCTGTAGTGTCCCTTTCAATTTTTCTAACCAAGACTTGGAAAGAAGCATGCCAAACCTGGGAGGAATATCTGCTATAACAATATCCATCAAAACATTCTTCCTTGGGATTTGATCCAGACTCACAACCAAGTCTTTGATGAGCCCGATACATCTTACTCTGCTGGAATCAAACGAATAGATATCATGGTATTGCCGGGTGATGTCCAGACCCAGCGTATCCATGATAGCCTTGGGCATGATATTGTGAGAAGCTTCAGAATCTAACATGGCATTATGCAACACAACATCATGTAATCTTAAACTGATATAAAAATGTGGCACACAATTATCAGGAGACTCACCATTCGATGCTGGCCCAAAAATCATTTCGGGTTGATCATCTTCAACATTCTCCATGTCAGACATTGGGTCAAAATTCAAAATTTTAGACACTTGCCCTCTATAACTGTTGTTCCTCATTATTTTAGTCAAGGGAATGGATACCTTCAATTTAGAAATTTCATTCTCTAAATTAAAAGTGGGAATCTTTTCTACCTCTTTGACTGGGATTTCTTTCCTTTCCTTTTCATTCAATGTAATTGGCTAATTTGATTTTTCCGATGATGGTGATTTGGTGCTATCCAGATCAACCGCTTCCTTTCCTTTCCTTTGTGTAAATGATGAATCATTCTTTGATGCCTCAACGTCCTTCCTCTTCTAAATTGGTTTAACCGGCACATCTCTATTTCTAAGTGAATATCATTGCTGTTGGGTGGACAGAGTATTCATATAGCCTCTTTGGTACTCATCTGATTCTTCCTCCAAAACAGTGTCATTGGCTAGAATGAAATCTGCATCTTTGTGTATAGCCGGACTTTCTGCATACTCCTCATCCTCGGTAATACAAATAGGAAAATCATCAGGAGTAAAGAAGTGGTTTTCTTCACTTATTATATTTTTGTCCTCATCTGACTCCGGTCCATGCACAAAATTTTGCTGCAAAGGTGGTTGTACTGGCTGCTGTGTTGTCTGCTCTTGGCCTCGTTGATCTCTCTGCCTTATTCTATATTGTGGTTGTTTCTGGCCACGGAAGTTAGGATTTCTAACTTGTGGCTTAGGTTTGTCAAGTTTCACCCTTTCAAGCATCTACTCTACCTTCCAGAGTAATTGATCTACCGAGGAAGATTCTTCTTTTACGGTGACCTTCTTTTCTGCCTTTGCTCTAGCCCTCTTGGTCAGCAGATTTGCTTCAACGCTAACCGCGATCTTCTGCATGTCTTCCATTATGGCCGGTTCTCTTTCTCTTAATTGATAAGCCATGTCAGCATCAAAACCATCTAGAAACTTCACCATGGGTAGCCCCACGGGTGGCCTTAGATGATCGGGAATTTCATTATAAACATAATTGAATCTAATGTAGTAGTCTTGGACTGACTCACTAGCGTTTTGTTTGATTTGCTCATATTCAACCAGAATTTGGAGAGGATTCTTTTTCACTTCCCAGCGGCCTAAAAATTGTCTTTGTAGGTCAGCCAAGGTAGCAATACGTGCAGCTGGAAAACCTCTAAACCATTTCCTCACTTCACCTGCAAATGTCTGTACAAAGAGTCTCATTGCCACATTCTCTACATCGATCTCATGAAGGTGACAAAAATCTACCATTCTGTCCACATGTTTCTGAGCAGTAATGCTATTAGGAACGCCATCAAAATATGGGATTTTGCTTTGATAATCTGCGGGCATATCATCTAAAACTTGAGGCAAGACAAGAGGTGCAAAATGAGCAGCCATCACTCTTGGTGGGTTTGGCCTTGGAGGTGTCGGAGGAGTGTGTGCAGTTTGTGGGGGGTTAACACCAAGAATTTGAAGCTGTGCCATAATGTAATTATCAATTGACCGGTTAGCCCTTTCAGTTTCCAAGTCTACAAGGAACTGAGGATTGGGGATGGTAGAGTCAACCGCCCTTTCGGGTTTGGTCTCGAACAATGATATTTCAAACTATTCATCAAAATCTAGCTCTTCAAGATACACAAAAATGTCAGAACATGAATGGGATTTGAACATGGGAGATATAAATATCTCTTGACGATGAAGTCTTGGAATCAAATTGGGATTTTTGTAGATGTGCGAAGGATTTGGATCTGGATTAGCTCTGGTATATCTTCTAGAAGCTAGCGTGCTATTAAGAAAAATCAAAAGGACACAACCAACTCACTCAGCCTGTCAAATCCTAAACTTATCATCCAGAAGCTTAGAATTATGAAGAAGTAAGGGGTGTAATTACATCCCCAAGGGAGTCACCACTATGTTGGCATTATGATACATATGTTGTACTTGATGGAAACCCACTCATCTCAGATGATAAATTATAGTGCAGCAAAGTTCACGAAATTGTATGCAGAGAAAGGTTTATTTCATGTGGAGAAAAGTTCATGGAATTTTATGCAAAGAAAAGTTTATATAAGTTTATTTCATGTGGAGAAAAGTTCACGGAATTTTATGCAGAGAAAGGTTTATTTCATGTGGAGAAAAGTTCATGGAATTTTATGCAGAGAAAAGTTTATTTCATGTAGAGAAACATTCACGGAATTTTATGCAGAGAAAAGTTTATTTCATGTGGAGAAAAGTTCACAGAATTTTATGCAGAGAAAAGCTTATTTCATGTGGAGAAAAGTTCACGCAATTTCATGGTTGGTTCATGGTATTAGTCCGACAGTTTTTGATCCTATGGTTTTGGTCCGTGGTATTGCATCCAAAAGTGTTGATCTCACGCACTTTCATGGTTGGTTCATGGTATTAGTTCGACAATTTTTGATCCTATGGTTTTGGTCCGTGGTATTGCATCCAAAAGTGTTGATCCCAAGTATTGGTTTCATGGTATTGTGTTTTTATGGTTTTGGACCATGGTATTGTGAAAGGCCTAAGACTATAAAAGAGGAAGGAGATCATTTGGAAAAGCATCATCTGAATTATTGAATATCTGATAAAGTGCTACATTTGGAATACTGTGATTGGGTTATGGTGCAGATCTAGATATGAATAAAGAAGGAACCTGAGTGCAATGAGAAGGATAAGTTCTATTAATGGGTCATAATCTTTAAGCTTGAATGATAGTATCTTTTGTTCTGGGTTCAGATATGGTGTGTTGTTACTGTTACTTTGATTTGGATATAGCTGTCAGAGAAGTGTCTACTTGATTCAGTGCTAATTGGTGAAAAGGAGATTGTTTGATGCAGAAATTCTTGATGATTGATTGATGTTCATGGATCCAGTCTGAAAATTTATGAA
>APFE030106121.1:16024-26288 GCA_000404065.3 Pinus taeda | reverse complement strand
ATAGTGATGAAGATGAACGAGGTAATAATTATAAACTTTTAATGGCTTTTGAAGATGATGATTACATGGATGCTATAGATGTGGATGGCTTTTATGAAGATATTTCTAGACTCCAAACATGTTTAGAAGAAAAGAATATGATCTTTGATACTTTGCAATTCCAACTTGATGAAAAAGAAAAATTTCTTGAGAAGTTAGAATGTGAAATTGTTGGCCTTAGAAAAGAAATTGAGAAAACAAAGGCTCTTAATCTTAAATTTGTTAAAGGATCTGAAACTCTGGACGAGATTATCAATGTACAACATTCTCCTCTAATCAAGACTGGTCTAGGGTATAATGGAGAAGCATCGAAAGCATCCACCTCAAAGAGTTATCTCGATGCAGCAAGGAGGAATGAGCAAAATCCAAATGGAGATCACCAGGTAAAACAGTGACGAATTACATCAAGGATAAACAAATACTACCAGGTAAATCAAGGGCAATCCACTTTAAGGATGAACAAAAGCTAAAACCAGCCACAGGTAAAATCTTCTCAATTTGCCTCAAGAATGGATGACAATAGAAACTACAAGCATTTGATAGGAATATTTGATAATCGGAGAAGTTTCTTCAATGGCCAATGTTTCTCTTGCCATAACTTTGGCCAAAAAGCAGCTCAATGTGTTGCCTATAAGACAATCATGACTAGAGAAGCTCAAAAACAAAGAAGTATGACTGGAATCACAAAAAGGACCCATAACAACTTTTCTGCCCTTGAAAATGAAATTGAATGTTCTATTTGTAATAACTTTGGTCATGAAGATTCTGAATGCAGGAGCAAGTTTTGGAAGACAACTCAGAAGGAACAAACCTCAAGTGCCAGAACATGGAGAATGAAGGAACTGCAACCAGAAATATGTGGGATAGATTTATATGCAGAAGGTCAAGAAAATCAATGGTACATTGGCAGTGGATGTTCAAAGCATATGACAGGTGATAAAGAAAAAGTTGAATCATATAGTGTTCTAGAAAAGGGAAAGAAAGTTTCTTTTGGAAATGATACCCCTACAGTCATAAAAGGAAAAGGCACTGCTCAATTAAAAGAAAAGGTCAAAGCTGGAAATGTTTTGTATGTTTGTTACCTCTATTCGAATAACCAGGTGGCTAAGAAGAAGAAGAGGAAGACCAAGAAGAAGAAGTCTCCTAAGAGAGAGGTTACACAGTAATTTGTCACTGTCTCCTTGTCAGTCTCCCTACTGTGTCATGAAATCAAATCCATCATGCTCATGCTCTCTGAAATGTCCAAAAACCCTCTTTGCCTAAGTTTATTGGATCATCGCGACTGTTATTGAAATAACCGCGCTGACTGGCGGATGATAGTGTAATTGGTGCGCTGCCAGCGCGGAAGCACACGGGTTTTCTGCGCTGGTCGAATTTCATAGCCAGCGCACCCTCCGCTTGTATTAAATCGCGTTGACCAGACCTCTTCTGTTATTGAGATGTGATGCCAGCGCGCCGGTCCAGTTATGCACCCGCGCTGATCCTGTTTGGGCGAGTTTGTTCTAACAGCCAGCCTTCCAGATGACTCCAGACCTGGTTGTTGGCTTTGTAAAGGTCACCCTCCCTTCTATGGCATGTCTGTTCACCTGATAAGCCACCTTTCTTAGAGATAAGCTCATCCTTTCACTATTCATGGAGACTCCTTCTCCTATATAAGGCTCCACCATTGCCATGAGCAGCTAGTTTTTGACAGATATACTTTGACATAGAGGAATTCATAGTGCATTAGTGCTACTCTTAATAGGCATTTGGTGTGTTGTGTGTGGATTGCTAGAGAGCTTAAGGAAAGTGGTGAAGTCTTGTTGCCTTGTGTGAGAGAGTTGTTTGTCATTGGGAGATCTACCTCCAAGGGTGAATGCTTATGAGACTCGCTGGCTGGACCCTCTAGAGAAGGACTCAGCGTCAGAACATTGGTTGTACCTTTCTCTATTTCTGATTAATAAAAGATAGATGACTACTATTATGGTTCCACTCTCATTTGTCTTATGATGATTAATGTGAATTACATCCTTTCTGACTGATGTATAGTTGCTTTTACTAGATTTTACGCTTGTGTTTGTCTTCTCTTTGCTTGTGCAGGTGTCCGCCCACGGGGATAGTGGAGGATTGTGACCGGCTGGAGCGAAGGAGTGAGAGCGGAATCTCTTCGTCAAACATAGCGTTGGAATCCAAGTAGGTGCTCATTACCCACTTGTTAATTGCAACTAGGAACTTGCAGAGTAGCATTGATTGATTGTTGCTAGACCCCTTTTGGGCTAGTAGGGATCGCCTCTATCCGTAGAGGGGATTTACCTCTCCAACAATTTGGCGACTCCACTGGGGAGTGTTGCTTGTGTCTTTGTTGTTCATCCTTGTTTTTGAATTTGATTATTACTCTCTTGTCAAAGATTGGGGATTAGTTCTCTGTTTTTGGTTTCCTGGTTCATCTTGGGAAATACTTTAACTGTTTTAAAAGGCTGTTGCCTTAGTTTGGGAGTTTTTGGTTCAATTTTGTTTGTTTCTTAGCCTCAGCGCGGTTTATTTCAGAACAGTCGCACTGACATCGCACATCTGTTTCTTTTCTTTCCCTGTCATCGCGCTTGTACATTTAACAGTCGCGCTGACCTTGTTTTCGAGCCAGCGCCCTTTATTCGTGTCCTTCCGCGCTGACAGTGCAAAGTTGCTACGGGCGTTGTCTTGTCATCGCTTTGTTGCTGAGGGGTCACCCGCGCTGATCCTGTAGAATTCATTTTTGTCCAAATTTGCTTCCTTAACCCCTTGCTTTGACTGTCCCCTGCTCTTTCCACTTGGTTTATGACTTGTTTTATTTTGTCTGAACTGTGACACGCTTGCTTGCGAAACCTTGTTCCGCAAGGGTTCGTTTATTACTTGTTTTCGGTTTTGCAAAGCCTTCCTTTTCGCTTGCGTTACTTGGTTTGCATCTTGCCTTGACTTTTACAGTTGCTGGAGTGTGTTGAATCGTCGTTTGTCTGGTTTTGAACTCTTATCCTCCGGGTGTTTTCTTTTCTCCATTGATTTCGCACTCAAGCCCTAGGGCATCTAGTGGCCGTGTGTGTGTCAAGCCTTCCGTTTGGGATCTTGTGTTCTTGTTTGACCAGCCAACTTCGAATTTGTTTTTCACATTCACTTGGTGATTGTTGGAAGTGTTGTGGTTGTGTTCCGAGTGATTTTCTCTCCTCCTTTGAATTCCTTTTTCTCTTGTTGAGCTTAGATCACATAGCTCATAAGCCTTCGTTTTCCTTTGATTTGGGAAACTGGTTTTTAGTGTCTTGGGAACTTTCTTGTGTTTGCATTGAGTAATTTCATCTCTTTGCTTGATCTAGCTGTCTCTCAAAATCATTTTAAACACTTTTGTGCCATTGAAAAGAAAAGTAAACTAGCATCTTTTGCATTTAATAGTTAAAAGGAAAAGGACATTTCATTGTTTTGTGTTTTCAAAAGAAAAGTTTCATTTCCTTGCTTTTAGTTGCATTTAGTTGTTTGATTGCTTGAGTTCGTTTTGTTTGATTGAAAATTCCTAACCTTCTCATAGTTAGAATTCATCGAACAAAGTGATGTTCTTTGGCATGTAGTTGCATTTAAGTATTTTTGAGAGATCATACGGTAGGACCTGAAATCAAAACTTAATTCAAGATCAACTGTAAAATAAACCAAATTTATCTAAAAATGCATTGGAACTTAACGCAAATATCTAGAGGTCTAGGCTAGAGACGTGCTCCGGTGTCATTAAACCTAGTCACTCTTGTCTTCGCATTAAGGTTGGGTGATTCCTCCTGGTGTGATTCAATTGTGGTCTAGCATGGATTTGGGCTCCCACATACCGTCGCGTATATATGGGGAGACTCCACTAGGTTTGCATCCTTTATCCATAGGAAGCCAAGTCTGCCGCCTTGTGAACTGTAATGCACTGAACATAGCATTCGGGAAGATTGACTGCAGTACGGAAAGTCCTTGGTTCTCATACGATTGCCAAGGTGTATAAGCAGTTTTACGGGTTGCTTAGTAAACCTTTTGCTTAGAATCTCCAGAGCAGTCACTTTTGATCCTTTTCGGACTCCCTAAAAAGAAAAGGTGTAAGTGAGCATCTTGTCACTTCGTGCTCATTAAAAATTCGAAGGAGATAGAGTCATCTTTTCGTCCTTTTCTCGACTCTCGAAACATGAAAAGGTCAAGTTCAGTTCCCGTGTCTTAAAATTTATTTGGCCTCGATAATGTTACTTGGTTAGATCTTGTGTTTGATTGCTTGAGTAGGTTTCTTTTGACTATGAGAACTTTTCCAGGGTTCACCAACCTAAGTTTCCCTCCTAACGGGAATCCTAGTCATTCCCCTCCTCTTGGGAATATTGGTGCTCCTTATATGGCGACGTTATCTCTTCCAGGGTTAACTGTCGGCTTGCCTGTTTGGTTGTTTTCAACCTTTTTGGTCCCTACCGTGTCGGCTGATACTCCATCAGTCCCTCCACCTGAAAAACATCATGTTGAACCCAAGGTGGACCTCTCTCCTTCGACACCTACTTCTACATCCCCTTCTTGTACTTCGCCTGGTGAAAGTTTCGATTCGAATAACCAGGTGGCTAAGAAGAAGAAGAGGAAGACCAAGAAGGAGTCTCCTAAGAGAGAGGTTACAAGCACAACTGTTGTCCCCTCAAGCACACCTGAAGTCGGGCCCCTTTCCGCTCCTCCGCGGAAGGTTAAGTTTCCTTGTCGATTATGCAAGGAGGATCATCTTCTTCGCGATTGCCCTGGTATTCCCAGGATATTAGAAGTATGGTCTCGTGATCTGGCCTGCCCCTCATCGTCCACTGAGGCTCACGGCGATGTTACCTCATCAGTTGGGTATGGCAAGGGAAATGGGAAGATTCGAATCCCCTACAGAATTTGTGAAGGCAAGCATCCCCTTCACCTTTGTCCACTCATGGATAAAGCCTCCACCGTTTTGGAAAGTCTCCCAGCTCCCTCGCCCCAACTTCCCGTTGGCTATCAACGTCTTTCTGCAGCTGCAGATCATTCGCCTCCTGACAATAAGATTGATTCACATTCTCCTCTTGTCCAGGCCCCTCTTCCCGAACCTGGGTATGCCCAGTCTGTTCCAGACCAACCACTGGTCGGAAAGAGTGTCGACCAGAGCTCACCTCCTATCGACCACTCTGTTTCGGAAGAGAAAAATTCACATGTTCTTCTCGTCTCATCGGATTCTCCTGAGCTTGATAATGGTTTTTCCATCCCAGCCTCTCCGGAGAATTCTGATTCGGTCCTTTTCGAGCAGGGGGGCAGCCATATGGTTCCCCCACCAAGTAGTTCGATCGTTTCCTTCGATTGGAATTGTTTGACTACCCCTCCCCTTCCATCCCATGTGCCTTTTTGGGTCACCGCCTATGCTTCCCATATGGCACTGCCTGGCACTGTGTTAGATAAAGGAGCATCGGTTAGTCTTATGCCCGTTACTACTTGGCGAGCTTTGGGTTCCCCATCGCTTGTACCTGTCGCACCGAATCTCACCGCTTTTGACGGTGGGACGAGTCAACCATTAGGGATCCTTCCAAAGTTTCCTATCACTCTAGGAGGCAATACAGTCTATATAGACGTCTCGTTTCCCCAAGGTTCTTTAGACTTCAGTCTTCTCCTTGGTCGTGACTATGTGTATGCCATGGGAGCCCTTATTTCTTCACTTTTCCATGTGGTTTTCTTTCCACACGATGGAAGAATAGTGACAATGGATCAATTATCGTTCGTTCGTCCACGAGCCCCTCCGGCGCATTTGTCCTTCCCTCTTGGTTCTCATCCACCAGTTGCATCTGTTTCACCCCAGATCAACTACGTGGCCACCTCTCCTGTGCCTATATCCAGCAATGCTGCCATCGTGCATAGTGTCCTGGGGGCATTGGATCCTGACTTCCGAGACATTGACCTCCCATCGCGAGTGCCACTCTTGGAAGCCCCGACTTCCTGTTCATTATGATGAAGTTTGGGCGGAGCATAGTTCATTTCCCTCTGTCAAGCTCCCTAAAAAATGAAACAAGGAGTCTCAGGATAGTTTGCTAATGTATCAACCTCGTTAGAATAATGAAACGGCTTGTATCTAAGGTTATTTCGTACCATTATGTCAACCTCGTTAAAACAATGAAATGCGAGCTCGTGCATTTCGAGCGCATAACCATTATGTCAACCTTCAACCCATTTTCAATGGACTGAAGCTTGGGGGGCATGTACCTCGAATTGGGACACGATGCTGGGGGGCATGCTCGTTTCATTTCTCATAAAGCATATTTTGCATACGTGATTCTCATGTGCGTTTTCAAGATTTCGTAAAAATAAAATATATGCCTATGTGTGAATACATTCCAATGGGTCGTTTGTTATGCAGTAGATACATCAGATTACATGTGTGTCGAACAGTCGCATAGCATATAAAACGTATCATCGCGTGAAGAAAAGATCCATCTAGGAATAAACATAAGCATATGTAAATAAATTCTTTTCCAAGCATAATTTGCATGTGTGTGTGTGCTTTTAAGCTTGCCAAAATATAAAAATACGTGGATCGTATGTTGTGCAACTGATACATTAGTTCACATTTGTATTAGACATTTGCATAACATATCAAAACATCATCACATGTAAAAGATCCATCCAAAATCGGTATATATATATATCGTGTGGCGCACTAAGGTGCTCAAAAAATAAGTGTACATGTCTGAATAAAGCCGGTATCCTCAGTACATCTGAGACTTACATCTCTCAAAAACAACAGTGGAAAATAAAACCTAGGCGTCTACTACGGTAGGTTATGCTCTCTATCGCACGCCACCGCTTGTGCCACCTGCCTCAAAAGGCGGTGCATCCTGGGTTCTACACCCACTGTATGGATTTGTGCAACTAGGGGGACCTCCTCGATCCCCTGGTAATCTGGGACTCCTGCCAGTAAGCCCTCAAGGTTGTGTACCACAGTCTCTGTCAAGTCACCTGTTGCAGGAGCTAAGGCCAAGATCGCAGCACCTTGCCCCTCTCTCCGTACCTCCAGGGCCAGGCCAAGGGGTCTCACATCTGCACAGCATAGCTTTTATTAGGACATGTACATGAAAAAATTCAAAAACATTTCAAAGATGAAAAATCAAAAAGAGATCAAGTGTTTACCTCCATCGTCCCACTGCTCTCCCGCAAGCAATGGCATGTCGGGATCACCACGGAAGTCGATACCGGCGTATGGCCAGTCCTCGACGAAGATAACCTGGCAATCTAGCCACTCTCAGAAGAAAACGCCCCAAGACACTGAGCGACCACCACCTCCACGTGGCATGACCCAGGCCCATTTGGTGGCCCTCATCTCCCGTGGACTGTTAGGTGGATCTACCACCATGGTCTGCAGCCGAAGGGCCGGCACCCGCTTGAACATGAGCGGAAGCAAGAGCAATCCATAGCCAAACTGCTTCGACTCTCCATGTCGACAGTTACTCAATTGTCTCTTCATGATGTTGGTCACAGCTGCTGCCCAGTTGAAGATTGTGGGTTGTAAGCACTCGAGAGCTAGTAACAAGTTGGCCTTTGAGGCCTCATGGTTGGCCAGACTGCCTGCTGCCCGCGTCACTAGGAAGAGTATAGTACGAAGGACTATGTCACCATTAGGTCCAACACCGACTGATGGAATGCTTGCTTTCCCGCTCCGTGTCTTGACCGCCTGTGGGCACACTCGGGCCATCAGCTGGTCGAGCATCTCGCCGCTGGGTCGCTGCCCCTCCAGGATGGGCATACACCCCGGCGTGACAATCCAGTCAAAAATAGATATCCGTGGAATCGAACTCAATGTCGCGGCCACGGATTGTGAATTTTCCATCCACTGGGTTCCAAGCTCTGATCAAGAGCTCTAAGAGGTCTGGCTGAGCCCTCAAGCATGGAGTGAGAAAGAATTTGAGCAAACCGCATGCCCGCATTGCATTTCGGCATCCAGCATCAGTGAAAGCGGCCATATCTTCATTGTCGTGGGCCCTCTCTTGCCACACAAAGGCCATTGTGTCCTGCATGATCACCCAAAGGCATTAGGCTGCCTGCATTTGAAAATTCTCCATTCAAAATCATAAAAATAGAATTTCACGGCGCCAACGCGACTGTTTCTAAAACAGTGGTGCTGATAATGGCGGCCCTTTGTATTTTTCTCTGGGTCAGCGTGGAAGAACACGGGTTTTCCGCGCTGACCCGAAAAGTGGTGTGTGCTGGTAAAATCGGTCAGCGCGGACCCGATGTGCGAATCCGCGCTGACTGAGAGCGCACCTACGCTCAAAAAATTTGGCCAAACGGCCGAATCCTACGGTGAAAGTGCTCAAAAATAGACTCAAAATGAAGCGCAAAGCAAGAGGGACCTACCTGGAATCAGCTGTCAGAAGAACGGTGTCCGCACGATGAAGAATTCGCTCCGTCAACTTTGTAGTTCTACAACGTTCTCCAAAGCTCAAATGGTAAAATGGTAAAAATGATTTTTTCACCCCCCTATTTATGGTAAAAAGTTGTAAATTAACTTATAAAAGTGGGTTTGTCATCTTTTATCATGAATTTAGTCGTGATGTCATTATATTATGCCTTGATGCATGTTTTACTATGTTTTTCGACATATCGAACGAGTTTACGTGGGTGATTTTCTTGTGCAGGTCCTCGGAATCGGCAAAGTCACGGTAGATCTATATACACTTGATCCCAAAAATGTCGTCTTTAAGCTCTTTTCTGACATAAAACAAGAAAAGATAGCCGAGCCTCCCTTTCAGCTCGTCAAAAGGAATGAAAGGTGGTCGCTTTTAAAGCTCTTTTTTTGACCGTTTAAATTAATAAAGATTGTCGGGTGTTTGTTGTTTTGCACTCATTACTGGATCTAAAACGATGTGCTTCTGACCGCTTTTTTACTTTTTCGGGTCAAAGTCACTATTTACGAAAAGTACTCCTCGGTCGCAATAACCAGGCGGTTCTTTCGAGCATCGTTTTATACTTTTTCGGGCTCGAGAGACACAACTTTACGAAAAATCACCCCCCTGGAGTTTTCTTTTCAGCTGCCTTTTCAAACTCTCTAAATATGAAAAGACACCAAGTTCTTCCTTTGTCAGACTCGTTAAAATTTAATGACATCGGATTTCGTCATAAATGACGCTTTTCAAGCATATGCTATCCCCGTCAAGCTTGTCATCCAAAAATAACTGGGGTACTCGCTAGAAATGGTGGGGGAAAGAAAGGAATCATAATCGTCGTCATCGGCAGTATGTCGCTCTTGAACATGGCACTGTTTGCATTCGTGTCTGGGTGGGGACATCTCATCTCGTTTCACATTTGCCTCCATGGGTTTGGGTTACCCTATTTGACCATTCATCTGCTCATTGTCCTGTCGTCACGACCTCTGATCACTTGACCTCAAATACTGCCAAATTCGTCATTGTGCCGCCGATATGTTCAAGAGAAGTTAGCCTCTACAAGTATAACCTCCCTCTGATATTTCACACAAAACATATTGTCTCTTTCCGTCTCATGTCGATGATGTGGGAAACATTATGGCCCACCTTCGATGAAGATCACTTCCTGTCGACTTCAACTCATTATCCAGGAAAGCGACCTAGAGACTCCCTCCGGTACCTTGGAGCCTGCATGCCTCAATGGCAGGTTCTTCACGTTCGATGCGAGGTTTTCATCATTGGCCTCCGATCGGATGACTCTACGGGTATTCGACACCAGCTCATTTATTTGCACGCCGTGGATTGTACCTATAGTACCTTGAGGACCATGATCATTATTGGTGGCCCCTCTCTCGTCTGTTAGCAGCTTTCATCATTGGCTGGTAATCAGACGATGTTCAAGCATGTTCGACTTCGACTCCTATATTCACATGTTTGCGCTTGTACTTTGTTCGGGTTTGGATGGAGTGCAAGACCCTGGTTCTAGTCTGTTGTGGTCTAGGTTGTGATTTTGTGGATCATTATTACATGACTCATTTATGGATGGCTGCGCCCATACCTGAGTCTTTTAGGATGGCTGCGACCATACCTCTTATCATCATGGTCTCTTCAGCTGGGTGGCTGCATCCATACCACAGACCTTCTTTGTATGTCTTTTGGATGGCCGAGCCCATGCCTAGACTACATGTAATCGAAATATCAATTGTATCTACGTGCAGGTTCTTCCTGGTGGTGTTCCGGTTCAGCAGTTTTGTAAAGCATTTCACCCCTCCCACTCTCTCAGGCTTCATGCTTTAGGG
>APFE030106121.1:0-13195 GCA_000404065.3 Pinus taeda | reverse complement strand
AAGTATGGCATGGAAGATTCAAAACCAGTATGTACCCCTATGGTTACAGGATGCAGTCTCAGTGCAAATGATGAATCAACAGCAGTGCATCAACCAACCTATAGATCGATGATTAGAAGTCTACTTTATTTGACAGGTACCCGACCAGACATCATGCATGCAGTGGGAATAGTTGGAAGATTTCAGGAAAATCCTAAGGAAACTCATCTTCAGGCAGTAAAGATAATTTTCAAGTATCTTCAAGGAACTCAAAACTATGGCTTATTATATCCTAGAGACACAGATCTCACTCTTCATGCTTATATAGATGCAGATTGGGCTGGAAGTGTGGATGGCAGAAATAGCACAAGTGGTGGTGCATTCTTTATGGGTTCCAGATTAGTATCTTGGTTCAACAAGAAATAGAGTTTGATTGCTTTATCTACAGCTGAAGCGGAATATGTGGCAGCTGCATCTTGCTGCACTCAAATCCTTTGGATGATGCAAACCTTGCAGGATTTTCAGATCACTTGTACTACACCTATCTCCATCTTATGTGATAATATAAGTGCAATCAACATTTCAAAGAACCTAGTCATGCATTCAAAGACCAAGCACATATCGATCAAGTATCACTTTCTCTGGGAACAAGTGTTGGAAAAAAAGGTTAAATTGGAGTATGTTCCTTCTAAGGAACAAGTTGTTGATATTCTTACCAAACCGCTGCCCAGGGAAACTTTTGAATATCTCAGATAGAAGCTGGGAGTAGTTGATGCATCATCCTGCTATTAAATCTTGTCAGTTTCATAGAAAAATGGGTGTACGCATGTTGCCTGAGGAGGATCCGCGTACATACGCTGGTTTTTGCAGAGAAAGTCGCATATATGGAGGCTTGATGAATATCAAAAGGGATAGGCTCTGGTTGAAGATAGTCTGATATGGGTCTGATAGAGACCATCTGGTAAAGGTTCAGGGGGAGCAGATAAACTTCTAATGATGCATTGTCGGAATTATCTTAGAAGCTTTTGGTTCTAGTTCATAGCTGTTGTTGGTTTCAGGTGGAACGAAGGCAGAGAAAGAATAGAAGGAAATCAAGGTTGCTGATCTGAATGGTGATTGTCAAATGCTGCTACTATCAGTTATTAGTGACTTTCATAAGTCTGGCTCTAGCTATTTTGTCTCTATGTCATGTATCTCTTTTATGGTGTCAAGGTCACGTAATGGCCTATCTTGGTTTCCCCACTATGCCTGGGATAAAGATGTAATGTTCTTGTTTATCATGTGTAAACTTTTGATGTATCCCCACTTGGTTGGGAAATGGATGTATGTATGAGTCCTTGTGATAGGAAGGTCATTTATGATAGAGTCATGTTCTTCTTGTAAAACATCTTTTTGCAGAGCTTTCTTATAGTCAGGGGGAGCATGAATAGCACACTTCAGCAGAGTAGAGACTTCAACATGTACTCAAAGGAAGCATGGACAGAGCGGTACACCCTGGCATATACAAAGGGGGAGCTCATTTCGAGATTTCAGCAGGTACTCAGGGGGAATATGGGCAGCAGAATGTTTCTCTAGGAAAGAGATTATCTTGGTTTGCCCTTTGCCCTTAATGTCAAAGGGGGAGAGTGATTGGTTTTTGTTACCATCAAGTCCAAAGGGGGAGATTGTTGGCATTATGATACATATGTTTTACTTTATGGAAACCCACTCATCTCAGATGATAAATTATAGTGCAGCAAAGTTCACGGAATTTTATGCAGAGAAAAGTTTATAAAAGTTTATTTCATGTGGAGAAAAGTTCACAGAATTTTATGCAGAGAAAGGTTTATTTCATGTGGAGAAAAGCTCACGGAATTTTATGCAGAGAAAATTTTATTTCATGTAGAGAAACGTTCACAAAATTTTATGTAGAGAAAAGTTTATTTCATGTGGAGAAAAGTTCACAGAATTTTATGCAGAGAAAAGTTTATTTAATGTGGAGAAAATTTCACGCACTTTCATGGTTGGTTCATGGTATTAGGCCGACAATTTTTGATCCTATGGTTTTGGTTCATGGTATTGCATCCAAAAGTGTTGATCTCACGCACTTTCATGGTTGGTTCATGGTATTAGTCTGAAAGTTTTTGATCCTATGCTTTTGGTCCGTGGTATTGCATCCAAAAGTGTTGATCCCAAGTATTGGGTTCATGGTATTGTGTTAGTATGGTTTTGGACCGTGGTATTGTGAAAAGCCTAAGACTATAAAAGAGGAAGGAGACCATTTGGCAAAGCATAATCTGAATTATTGAATATCTGATAAAGTGCTAGATCTGGAATACTGTGATTGGGTTATGGTGCAAATCTGGATCTGAATAAAGAAGGAACCTGAGTGCGAGGAGAAGGATAAGTTCTATTGATGGGTCATAATATTTAATCTTGAATGATAGTATCTTTTGTTCTGGGTTTAGATTTGGTGTGTGGTTACTGTTACTTTGATTTGGATACAGTTGTCAGAGAAGTGTCTACTTGATTCAGTGCTAATTGGTGAAAAGGAGGTTGTTTGATGTAGAAATTCTTGATGATTGATTGATGTTCATGGATCCAGTCTGAAAATTTATGAAACATGGTCCCTAGAAGAAAGAGAAGGTTGTAGCCTTCTATAGTCCAACACCTACATACTAGTATCTTGGCTAGTGCAAGAGCTAAGGGGGTTGTAGCTCCCTTCCAGGAGAAGCTGGAAAATGAGAGAGGGTTGTAGCCTGCGTACTGGTAAAGGACTACACTAGTACAATTGTAAAAAGAAGTTTCTAATTAAAGAGAAGATAGAGACGAATTGCAGCAGGTGGTTTTCACCCACATTAGGTTTCCACCTTATATCTTGTCTTCTTGTGTGTGATTGTCTTCTTCTCTATTTTACTGTTTCTGGTTATTGGTTATTTGATACACAGATTAACAATCAACATCTGAAAGATAAAGTAAATTATAAGTTTGCATAGTATACACGGGTTTCCTTCTACATAGTTGTGGGTTTAATTAACTGAAGTAGCGTATATCATTTGGATTTGAAAAAGGAATATTTGACTTGATAATACTGATTCACCCCCCCTCTTAGTATTATTTCCAACACTCTGCTATATCTTCTAGAAGCCAGTGTGCTATTAAGAAAAATCAAAAGGACACGACCAACTCACTCAGCCTGTCAAATCCTAAACTTATCATCCGGAAGCTTAGAATTATGAAGAAGTAAGGGGTGTAATTACATCCCTAGGGGAGTCGCCACTATGTTAGCACCTAAATCTGCCTTAGGCTGAAGGAAGGCAAAATTCAGGGTAACCACAAACCACGCTCAATCTCGTAGCTAGCCCTACCAGGACAGGAGAGGGCTCTCTCTGGGTCACACTCAGTAAATAAAGAAACGATATGTTTTGAGATGACTTACAATGAATATTGATTTTAGGCTAGGTAAATAAATATGGAAACAAGAGGCAAATTTTCATAAATGACTGAGTTTCTAGGATGTATGGGACCAACAAACAATACGAGCATAGAATTTAACACAAAGGCACATATTACTTCATGAGGCAAGACAGGCAGAAAGTCTAGCAATTAAATTTGAAATAATGCGAAATGGAAAGATTGTTTAGGAGGGTGAAAAGGTCATAAACACATGAATCCTTTTCAACAGAATAAGAACACAGAACATGAAAATTTCCCACAGGCAGAGCAATAAACATGGATTCTACCTTATCTTACTTAGAAAATTTCACTGGAAATGAATATGAATGAACTGTGAAACATAATGAAATACATATGAAACAGAAAGAGAATACATTTGCTACACTCACACCACATGAATCTCATGAACCAGAGCCACTGCTTTTCATTAATTCTCTGTCAACACATACAATGAGTAACTGAGTTTCTCTCCCATAGTCTCCCAAAAATTACAACCAACCCTTTGAAAATGGTTTTATATACAATAAGTATACTTTTCCATTGGGAAATGGAACGACCCAAAGTTGGGGAGTTTTTCAAAGCATTACAAACTGGAAATCGAAAGCCAACCATTAGTGACAGGTGCAACATTACAAAGATGACAAACTGTTTGGGTGACTGCTCGCCTTCCTTTGCCACTTGGATAGAAGCTAACCTTTAGTGAAAATACTTTTTAAACTTGGCTTTAGGTGCCAAGAAAAAGGTAGTGTAAATGAGCTGGCCCACTTGGAGAAAATCGTGAATCGAAATGTCGCAAAACGGAAGTGATTTTGGCCTTTGGGTCTCTTTGCGCCGCGCCCAAAACTATATGCGCCGTGCCACTTTGGAAGTGATTTTGAGGTACCTAATGAAGTCCAAATTGTGCCCAAGTGTGCTTGTTAGAAAGAAATACCTGGATACTTTCCAAACCAAGTGGAATTTCTGAATTTGGTGCTCATTTAGCCCTCCAAAACATCAACCTCCCAAGACTACTTCCTGTGTGTCAAAATAGGGGCAGAGAGGTCATTTTTTGAGTGTTTTTGACCTCCTGGGGACTCAAAACTTGCCCAAACTTCTTGGCCATGCACCAGAAGTCATGATTTTTCATATTGAATCCAAAAATGTAAACCTTTCGTGATTTGGAGCTCCCTATCATAAGCGTTGCGCGCACAGGGAGAAAAACCCTATTTTGTGCACAAAAATTTGTCAAATGACCAAAATTGCCCCAAATTTTTTGAAACTTGGGCTGGAGATTCTCTATGAAGTGCTATGCTAGGCCACAGAGGCTTCAACCAAGATTTGGAGCTGATCTTCCTCTTTTTGCCTCTTTTCTCTTTTTGTCGCTCTCCTCAATTTCGCCTTCAAATTCCTTATCCGAGCCTTTGAACTCATGTTCCGTGCCTTGTAGTGATAAACCATCCACCTCAATAATGTTTTGTCCTTGTCAACCTTCTCTAGCAGTCTCTCAAGGTGGATGTTGATCCGCTCGAGCCAAGACTCTTGGTCATTGTTAATCTCTTTCTCTAATGGAGTGAGCTCAATCCTCCTATGTTGGGCAGATTGGTGATTCTTGCAGATGCTTTGCAGCTCCATGATCTCATGCTGGTCTTCGAGCTGTTTGTTCCTCTGCTCCAAATACCTGATAATCCACTTAGCCCTCTCCAAATTGAGAGACAAAGCTCGGATCTCCGTTTGCTGCTCCTGGATGGTCCTCTTAAGTTTGGCACTATCCACATCTGTATCATCATCATGAATGAGGATGAAGTCGGCCTCTCATTCACCTGATGGCCCCTTGTCTTGCATGGGCCTCTTGCCCCTGTCCTGTACTTGTGTTGCCGATGTCGTAAGCAAGGCCGCTTCCACCCCGGGTGGAGATAACACTCGCTTTGCTACTGCAAACAAATGTCTACTGCCTCTCTGATAGGTGATGAATACTTGCATAATAGCGGTCTCATGGTGCTGATACTGATGAGAAGGACCACCTATCTCATGTTCAACCTCTAATAATACCTTTGAAGTGATGAAGAGGTCCGAGAGATGAAATCATCCCAAGTAATGCCCTGTAATCCCAGCTGATGAACCACCAAAATCTTAATAAGAGCAAAATGATAAACACTGTTAAGTTGTTGCTGAGGGGTTTTGTGCTGCATGAAGGTGTTCATCCTCTCTATGTTCCTCCAAATGAAATATGGGATGTTCATCATCCATGCCCTGGTAAAATGCATGAGCAACCTGATGTGATAAGCATATAAACGAGAGAACCTCCCCTCACAGTTGAAATATTTCATGATCAACTTCATCAGTGGCGCATATTCATCTTTCAAATATTGGAATGGAAAGACTCTTTTGAGCTACCCCAAGAAACTGGTCTTAATGTATGGCTCATAATGTTGCCGATCAACCTTCTGTTTCTTGTGCCATGGTTCTCCAACGTTCGGTATGCCGGTTGCTAATGAGACACTTTCAGGAGTTAGTGTGAAGGTGACACCGGCTAAGATAGAGTGATCTCCATGTAAGTGAAGCACAAAAAGACGGGCCAACTCATGATGAACTCGAACACTAGCCACCTTTTGACAAAACTCAAAACATGACAGATGCTGGAAACATGACATAGCAAGAGGGAAGACCTACAATTCTGTAAGGGTGGTTGGTTCATCCCTAACATGTTTGCCACTTTTATGATGTCTTCGGGGAGCCTGTTCTTCCAAGGATGAATCACTTTGGGTTTCCATTTCATACTCCAATGAATACTCAAATGCTATGACTGTTGTATATGGACTATGCTTGGAATTCCCTTTGATGATGTATGAAACTATGTGTTGTTATGAATTCTACCACCTAGGGGAATAATGCAAACGGGACTATTAGGAAGGGAATAATATGATGGGATTAGGGATTATGGGGAGAAATTTTGTTTAGGGACATGTAGGGGGGTTTGGGGATTTTATAAGGTAGGGTTTTGGGGTTTTACATTTGACAAATGAGTGGAGGGGATAGGGAATAGGGGTTTAGTAACATTTTAGGGTAGGGAAAGATGGGAAAAATGGAATAGGGGGGAAGGGAACGATGGAAAGAAGGGGAAAAATGAAAGGGAGGAGGAACCTTGGCATCAACACAATCAAATTTGCAACCCTAAGAGCAATGGTTTTGATGATTTCAAGTGGTAGGGTTTAGGAGTTTTTATTGCAAGTATAAATGGCCATAAACAACCACCATATTCACAAAAATATATGAGCGACCAAGATGTCGACCCTACCTGGAAATTTCAAGGGTTTCAAGGCGATTTGTTGCAATTTGGAGCCAAACCGGGCCTTTGTGGGTGTCCGGCGTGCAACATATCCAGTGCATCACGCCGTTTGTGTGCGTCGTGCCCGTGTTTTTCCCGTGTTAATTTAACACTGTGTAGTCGCGCCCAATGCGCTGTGCTCCCTCTGTGCGCCACACCCCTTTGCTTGTGCGCCGTGCCTATGAAAACACCTCCAACCTCACTCAAAATGCGTGCTTGCTCTCACAATCACTTTGAAATGCTTTCTCTGTATCCTTGGTGTGCAAAATGACATTGTTCCTTGTGGAAAGTCTATATAAAGATATTTGGAGTCATGGTTGTGATTTTTGTTTCTTCAAAACCCACTTTGGTAATGTTTTGTTTTGGCACTTTTTCCTGATTTAATTCAACTCTGTATTTCACTTTTCCTTTTGAATTTTTAGCTAAAATGATGAAATTTTTTGGCACTTTTGCAGGGGGTTGCATGACATGGCATTTGGCCAAGGAAACCATGACTGCACCTGAAGAGATCAACTGGAAACGTTTTTTTGAAATTATCACAAATGACACACTCTTTGACTTTTCTTCAAAACAAAGTTTTGAAGAACAGTCGTAATCTGTCAACATGATGATGAAAATATTTAAATCATAACTTTGTAAGGGCCTCCCTCTGGCCTGCATGGCTTTATTGGACATGTTTGAAGACCAATTTATTTGATCCCTAGACCTAATGACTGAAAATGACTCTCATCCATTAAAAGATCAAACATTGACTGTCATGGAATTTAATCAACATTGATGAAAAGACCTAAGCTAGCAGGTGCCAGACATGAGGGGAAATGACTGACAAGACCTTTCCGTCAAATTATGCCATGCCCTAGTGAAATGCAGCTGAGTGAATGGAGCGAGACTCCTAAAAATGAAATGTAGAAAGAGTTTTGATCTCTGACGGAGGACTAACAAGACCAACTCTAACAGGTATGAGAGCTAGATATTGGCTACAAATGGATTCTTTGATGCCAGGGGTTTATAGTGGCTGATGAGATCAATGCAGCCTTTTTACAGATCAATTTGCGATATATTGTTCGGGATTCATGCAGCTATTTAAAGAAGGAGAGCAGTAGAAAATTGTTCATGCGGCTTCGAAAATTGTTCGTTTTCTGCTACGTGAGGCCACCGGTGTTGGAATCTACAAGGTTCTCATCAAGCTCACAGTTGAGTTGTTTGATAGAAGTTTTTGAGCAAATCAAATTGAGAGAGGATTGATCAGAATCACAGCAGCAATAAACAAAAAAAAAAAAGAATTAATGAAGTCAAATTATTGCATATAAATGGACATACTACTGTAAGACCTGGTAAGGCATGTGTACCCCTCAGTAATCACCAGTAAAGTCTGGGTTAGACCTAGGTGATAGGGGGATGTCGGGTTAACAATACACTGGGTAAAAACTCTGAGGGGAGTAAGAGCTAGAGTGAGCAAGATTGTCTCACTTAGCAGGTTCGGCTGGAGTTAGTCAAGGAACACCAAGTCAATTTTAAGGGGAGAATTGTTAGGTAAACTTGACTTGGGATAGAGTCAAAGTTGACCAGGTTAAACAGTGATGGTTTTGGGGCACATGGTATTGTGCACCCATAGTATTTTGCCCGTGGTATTATATGTAATGGAGCTTATAAAAGGCTGGAAGGACTTCATTGTAATGCAAGACCTGGAGGTGAGCAGTGAAGGCTCACTTGGTCGGATTGGCCAGGGTTTTCGCCAATGCTAATAATATCTTATTAGGTTGGGTTTTTCCCCGGATTTGGGGTTTTCCCAGATAAACATTTGTGTTTATGTGTTTGTGTTTATTGCTGGTTATTTTTCATCTCGGTAAATCTCAATATTAATTTATTTTCTCTGAATAATTTCTTAACAATGCTAGGCTTTAGGGGTCAAATTCATGAGTTTAGGAGCTATTTCAATATGATCTAAACTAAGAAATGAAAAATAGGTAGTGGAACAACTTGCCTCTAAAACCTAGGAAACTAATTCATTCAGTTCAAAACTACCTTTTCATGATGTATCTACCTCCATGAGTGAATTTTCAAATTTTTTACATAAAATTCCATCAAGTTACATCAATTTACATCATGAGTTTGACCATGAGAGAGAAAAAAAGTCAAACTAAGAAAAAACTAGACGAAAAATAGAGTTTTTTGGCAAAAATGGCAATTTTCCATCTTGTGTGTCGTGCCACTTTCCTTGTGTGTAGCACCTTTTTGCAATTGATTTTGGAGGCCTTCCCGTGCACCAAATTTGCTCCAAGTAGACTTGTTGGAAAGGTCTATCTATCTACTTTATAGAAAAAATGAAATTTCTGAATTTGGTATCCATTTGCCACTCCACAAATGAGTTCTCCCAACACTACTTCCTGTATGGCCAAAAAGGGGCAGAAAGGGCATTTTTGAGGTGTTTTTGGCCCTTTTGGTGACCCAAAACTTGTCAAACCTTTCTAGTAATTTCTGGGTATTCATAATTTTCCATGAGGAATCCAAAAATTTAAAGTTTTCCTCCAAAGGAGGTCCCTAGAAAAAACGAGCACTGGGTGGCGCTATGCACCAGGCAGAAAAACTTGTTTTTTCCTTCAAATTTTCAAAATTGTCAAAAAGTGTGCCAAATTTCTTGAAATTTGGATTGAGTGACCTACATTAAGTACTATGTTGGGCCAAGGAAGCTTCAGCCAAGATTTTGATTCTATCTTGGTCTTTCTTCCTCCTCAAAGTTTTCCTCAACTTGACTTTTGAGCTCCTTATTCTCGCTTTCCAAATTTTGTTTCTTGCCAAATAATGAAAAGCCATGTGCCTCAACATCTATTTCTCCTTATTTTCTTTCTCAAGTAGCTTCTCCAAGTGCATATTTGTCCTCTCTAGCCAAGATTCCCTGTCAACATCAATATCTTGCTCAAGTGGTGTTAATTTGACTTTCCTCCTCTTTGTTGCTTGCTAGTTTTCCCTTATATTTTGCAGCTCCATGATTGACTGCTAATCCTCCAACTGCTTGTTCCTTTGCTCAAGGTAATTGATGATCCACTTAGCGCTTTCAAGGTTAAGAGCTAAGGCATGAATGTCCGATTCTTGCTCTTTGATGATCTCTTTCAATCTTGAGCTTTGGGGGCCCAAATCAACATCATCATCATGAATTAGAATGAAATCTCTCTCTTGATCTTCAGAAGGCCCTTCCTCACGCACTGGTTGTTTCCCTTTGTCTTGTACCTACTTTGATAAAGAAGAAGGCAAATCCCCTTTCACCCTGAGTGAAGATAGCATTTGCCTATGATATGATGAAGGAAATGAGACCCCTTCCACCCCAGGTGA
This sequence comes from Pinus taeda, assembly GCA_000404065.3. Taxonomy (NCBI): domain Eukaryota; kingdom Viridiplantae; phylum Streptophyta; class Pinopsida; order Pinales; family Pinaceae; genus Pinus; species Pinus taeda. Next base: position 3,147 of record APFE030106121.1, on the reverse strand, counting down.
AGATAGTACTTGTTTTTCAGCTACAAATAGCCTCCTTGTGCCCTTTTGGTAAGTGACAAATTGTAATATTCCTAATTAGATATGGCTAATTAGAATATTTGATTTTGTTCGATTTTTTCCTTCTATAGTTATTTGTAAATAAAAAGTGAGGAAGGGGGAACATAACTCACTTTAGAATAAAAAGTCACTTCCTAGGTAGCACAACATTGTGACTTAAGGGGGAACCAAGGGGGGCAAAGGGGGACATAGAAATGGGGCCCACACAGACACATGGAGGGACTACGTAGGAGGGAAGGAACAAATGGCAAGAAGGGGATCATGCAAGAGAATGTGAGCCTAGGGATTGTGAGAGGCAGAGGCTATAAAATAGAGAGGAACCCCCTCATTTAGGATCATTCTAGTTATGAGCATTTGTGATAGTCATTTCGAGTTAGAGCACGTTGGCTATTTAGCTAGTCTGCAACATTGTTTAGTGCATTGAGTGTCTCTGTTTGGAGATCTCACCCTTAGCCCCGGGGGACTTCGAGTGCCTACTCGGGCAAGGTATTTCCATTAGCATTCTAGTAGTAGATTCATTAGCATTTCAGCAACAGTTTCATCATCATTTCAGTAGTAGTTTCATCAACATCTTTGAGGAACTGTGCAGAACCCCAAGGGGGTGATTTTTGGGGTTCGGCCATGTCAGAAAAGCTTTCTGGGTTTTTCTGGGTTTTTTGAGTAGAGTCTGATTCTAGAGTTTCAACCTTTTCTGAGGAGGGGAACAACCCCAAATCCTCATTCGATTTCTAGCAGCAGCAGTGTAGTTTCCCAACAGTCACGACGTAGATCAGTGTCAGGCCATTCTAGGAAAGCTTTTTAGGTTTTTCTAGGTTTCTTGAGTAGAGCCTGAATCTAGAGTTTCAACTTTTTCCGAGGATGGGAGCAGCCCCAAATCATCATTTGTTTTCTAGTAGTAGCATCCACGCAGAGAGGCCATTCTTGTCAATCTGAGAGTATTGCTTCACTTGCCTTGTGCAAGTCGAGGTTCCATCTGTCTAATCACCTCTTGTACTAATTTATTTCTCAATATAATAAAATGGCTTAGCATTTCTCACTTCATTTCTTGTGTATCTACTTATATTTTTGGTTTACATTATTATAGTTGTTCCACTGTTATTTTATCACTTCTGGGTTATTATATCATTTGCACATATTTTGTTGGAGTTTTTTGCTGGGGTTTGAGGAATATTCCAGGTTAAGAATATTATAGTGATATCAGAGCATAGATCTGGCTCAGCCTGTGGAGATAGCAATCTATGACACTGGGGGAAAAACCCTATATCTGTTACAAAGGTCAGAGATACAGAGACACTGGCATTGATTAGAGAATACCTACAGAGAGGGAGATTATGTTCCTGTGGAAAACGTAGAACAAGAGGAACCTATGGTACACGCCGAACAGAGAGATCCAGTAGTGGATGCAGAGCAGATGACAAATCAGGATGGGAAGAGATTTGCAGATATACTCCTCAAATCAGTGTAGGATCTATCAAGGCAGATTGAAGTGATAGGGCAGAGATTCATGGCAGTAGAGGCCCGAAAGCGGGAGAGCCCACAAGTTTTTCAGATCGGTGAGGGATCAGGTGCATCCCATCACTTGCCAAAGTAGTGTGATACTGCGCAGTAGGGGGCCTCAGATGCCCCTACATGCTCTACCATGCCCACCTTCTTAGGAGTAGACACGGGGGCCGTAGCCGAGTAGGAGGCAGAGCCCGGGCATATGGGTGATTATTTTGCACAATACTAGGCCTATGGGCAGGAGTTCAGGGAAGCCCTCTCATTCAGAGATTTTGTTCAGCTCCAGTGGGATAGCAGACCTTGCGATCATCATAGAGGGTACCGGCATTACCATGGTGGTGACACCCACCGTGCAGCGAGCAGATTCCACTTGCCTATGTTCGATGGTTCATCAAATAGTTTGGCAAAGTCTTTAGTGGAGAAGCTGGAAATTTATTTCCAGCTTAACCAGATGTCGGAGGTAGAGGCCATCAAGGTGGCAACGTTGCATTTGGATGGTGAGGCCCAGGATTGGTGGTTTCATGGGATGGTTACATTGGGGCACTCCATAGTGACATCCTATGCCAAGTTTACTAGGAGACTGATGGAGCGATTTGATCGGAGGGATCCAGAGTAGCATTTCATTGAGCTGACGACGCTCAAACAGACAAGGAGCCCAGAGACCTACATTACAGATTTCTTGAGGGTCTTTGTGATGGTTCCAGACCTCTCCATGACACGAAGGGTCTATATGTATGTTGAGGGGTTAGTAGAGCCACTTCGGGGTCTAGTCTGATCCACTAGACCAGCTACGCTCCAATATGTTATCAGCAGGACCCGAGACTTACAGGATGTCTTACCCAGGACTTGGACACCTTACCCCCAGAGACAGACTTTCCAGTCTAAGGGGAAGGATGTGAGGATTCCACCTCCAAAGGGGAATCTAGGACGATTACAGCTTGACGATGATGCCAGGAGGGAGTTGAAGAATAAGTGATTGTGCTTCACTTGTTAGGAGCCATGGGCACCAGGACATAGATGTGTTGCTAGTAAAGCACATTTTATTGAGGTTTTTTCCGAGAGAAGTGGAGAAGAGGATGACGAGGAGGATGTGGAGGTAGGAGTAGCCATGCCATTGGTGGGCTCTAGTATTGCAGAAATAATGCTACAACTCCTCAGACTCCCTTCTTTACTTTTATCAACCCGGTAGTTCATAATAAACTTGGAAGCGACGGTGCTGTATGCACAAGTACTAGCTCTTGTCGCAACTGTCACTTGGTCAGCTGGCACAAGCCTACTGGGAGCTTAAGCCAACTTCTATGAGCTCTTAGAAGAAGCTTTTTAATTGATGGATGAAAGCTAACTCGAAGGAAGCTAATCTATTTGCGAAAAGAGATTGAAAACTGAAGGAAAGTGCAAACCCTAGCAAACCCTAATTCTACCAGCTAGTCCTACTAAGGCAAAGAAGAGAATGCAAACTACTGAAAGAGATGCCATTACTTCTATGAAGGTAAAATACATGTGTCTAGACTACCTCTATCTAAAGAAAACATCTTTTTGTATTTTTTATTAAGTCGTCAGTTTCATCATGCATATGCTTTCACTGTTCTT
>APFE030106105.1:2988-17209 GCA_000404065.3 Pinus taeda | reverse complement strand
GCATTATATGCTCCCCCTGAACCAGTGCCGCAACCCAGCACATGTACGCATATACCCCAGATGAATCATGCGTACAATCAACAATCAGAAGAGTCTCAACAATAAGATGATGCATCAACAACCCCCAGCTTTTGCCTGAGGTATTCAAAAGTCTCCCTGGGCAATGGTTTGGTGAGAATATCAGCAACTTGTTCCTTAGAAGGAACATACTCCAACTTGACCTTTTGTTCAAGCACTTGTTCCCGGAGAAAATGATACTTGTTTGGTATGTGCTTGGTTTTTGAATGCATGACGGGATTCTTTGAGATGTTGATTGCACTTGTGTTATCGCATAAGATAGAGATAGGTGATGTACAAGTGATTTGAAAATCCTGCACGGTCTGCATCATCCAAAGGAGTTGAGTGCAGAAAGATGCAGCAACAACATATTCCGCTTCCGCTGTAGACAAGGCAATTGAGCTATGTTTCTTGCTGAACCAAGATACTAATGTGGAACCCATAAAGAATGCACCACCACTTGTGCTCTTCCTGTCATCCACGCTTCCGGCCCAATCTGCATCTGTATAAGCATGAAGTCTGAGATCTGTATATCTAGGATACCATAAGCCATAATTTTGTGTCCCTTGAAGATATTTGAAAATTCTCTTTACTGCCTGAAGATGAGTCTCCTTTGGATTTGCCTGAAATCTACCAACTATTCCTACTGCATGCATGATGTCCAGTCGGGTACCTGTCAAATAAAGTAGACTTCCGATCATAGATTTGTAGGTTGGTTGATGTACTGCTGCAGATTCATCATTTGCACTGAGGCTACATCCTGTGACCATGGGTGTACATACTGGTTTTGCATCTTCCATGCAATATTTCTTCAAGATCTGTTTGAGATACTTGGTTTGAGATAAAAAGATTCCTTCTTCCTTTTGTTGGATTTGCAAACCAAGGAAATATGTCAGTTCTCCCAGCAAGGACATTTTCAAATTCTTTCTGCATGACCAAGGCAAAGCTTTGACTCATCTCTTCTTCATTGCTGCCAAAAATAATGTCATCTACATACACAACAAGTATTAGCAATTTGTCATTTTCAACTTTTATATAAAGATTGCTATTTGTTGATCCTTTTGAAAAACCTTGTTGATGAAGATATTTATCCAAACGATAGTACCAAGCCCTTGGAGCTTGTTTGAGCCCATAGAGAGCCTTTTTGAATCTGCATACAAGATTTGGATCATTTCCAAGAATGAACCCATCTGGCTGTTCAATGTATACTTCTTCTTCCAAGTCTCCATTCAGAAAGGCTGATTTCACATCCATTTGAAATACTTTGAAGTTTTGAAAACTTGAGAGAGCAAGGAACATTCGAATGGGCTCAAGTCTTGCAACGGGAGCAAAGGTTTCTTCAAAGTCTATTCCTTCTTGCTGCGCATACCCTTTACAAACAAGTCTGGCCTTGTTTCTAATTACTTCTCCATTTTCATTCAATTTATTTTGAAGACCCATTTTGTTCCGATAACATTCTTATCCTTTGGTCTAGGAACCAGTTCCCAAGTGTTTCTCATTTCGATTTGCTCAAGTTCTTCAGCATTGCTTTTATCCAACATTCATCTTTGCATGCCTCTTTCACATTTTTTGGTTCAGTAGAGGAGAGTAATGCCAAATAGCTTGAGGCTTCTGCAACTGTTCTCCTTGTTTGTACACCTACTTCTTTCTGCCCCATAATCTGAGATTCTGGATGATTCTTCTGAACATATCTGGATGGAGTCTTTTCTTCTATTCTTGTCTGCTCCTCTGATTCTTCTTCAGGTTCTTCATCATTCTGCTGTTGAGGGTAGCCTTCATCTTCTTCGATGTCTTCATGACGTACTTGTCTAGGGATGTATCCCTTCTCATCAACCACTACATCAATGCTTTCAATAATTCTGCCAAGTCTTTTATTGTAGCACTTGTATGCTTTGCTATGTGGAGAGTAACCAAGAAGAATGCCTTCATCTGCTTTAGGTTCAAGTTTGCCAAGCTGCTCATCAATATTCTTAATATAGCATTTGCTCCCAAAGATTTTGAAGTGCTTTACCGAAGGAGTCTTACCATTCTAGAGCTCATGAGGAGTTTGAGTGTTGTTCACCCGAACATTTGTTTTGTTTAGAATAACAACCGCAGCATGAGCAGCTTCACCCCAGAAAGTTGCGGGAGTCCCTGATTCATCAAGCATAGCACGGGCCATTTGTTGGACTGTTCTGTTCATTCTTTCCACAACTCCATTTTGCTGAGGAGTTCTAGCTGTAGAGAATTCTCTTCTTATCCCATGTTCTTCACAGAAATCGAAAAATTCATTTGAGGTAACTCCCCACCTCTGTCGGATCTGAGGCACTTAATTTTGTGACCTGATTCATTTTCAACCAAGGCTTTGAAGGATTTGAATTTTTCGAATGCTTCATCTTTGTGCTTCATAAGTCCTAACCAGACAAACCTGGAGAAATCGTCAATGAATAATATTAAGTATTCTTCTCCTCGAGGTGTTATTTTCCTGAATGGACCGTAAGTATCTGTATGTACTAGCTCAAGAGGCATGCTAGCCAATCCTTCCTTCTCTGGAAAGTTAGTTCCGGTTTGTTTTCCAAACTGACATGATTTTCATATGGTGTTGTCAGGAATTTTGATATCTGGAAGATCGCGAACTGCCTGATATTTGCATGCTTTCCTTATTTGTGAAAAGCTTAGATGCCCCAACCTTCGATGCCATAACCAGTGCTCATCATCCTTGCTCAGATAGCATTGTTGTTCTCCTTCTTCAAATATGTATAGATTGTTTGGAGTTCTTTTGCCTTTGATTACTGTTCTTCTTGTATCAAGATCACGAACCCTACACCCATCTGATCGAAATATCACCTCGGTCCCATTATCGCACATCTGACTGACACTCAATAAATTATGTCTCAAACCATCAACATACAAAACATTTCCTGCTTTGACATCCTCTTTTAACTGTGCAATGCCTCTTCCTTTTATGGCTACTGGAGTATCATTTCCAAAATAGATTTTCTTTCCCTTTTCTAAAACAGTATATGATTCAAGTTTTTCTTTATCACCTGTCATATGCTTCGAACATCCATTGTCGATGTACCATTGATTTTCCTGCCCTTCCGCATATCAAGCTATCCCACATCTATCCGATTGCGGTTCCTTTATTCTCCATGTTTTGGCACTTGAGATTTGTTCCTTCTGAGTTGTCTTCCAAAACCTGCTCCTGCATTCAGAATCTTCATGAACAAAATTATTACAAATAGAACATTCAATTTTACTTTCAAGGGCAGAAAAGTTGTTATAAGTCCTCTTTGTGATTTCAGGCATACTTCTTTGTTTTTGAGCTTCTCTAGTCATGATGGTTTTATAGGCAACACATTGAGCTGCTTTGTGACCAAAGTTATGGCAAGAGAAACATTGGCCATTGAAGAAATTCCTGCGACTTTCATCCAACCAATTGTAGTTTCTACTGCCATACATTCTTGAAGAAAATTGGGAAGATTTTACCTGTGGCTGATTGTAGCTTCTGTTTGTCCTTAAGATAGCCTGCTCCTGATTTTCTTGATAGTCTTTGTTCGTCCTTGAGAAAGTCTAACCCTGATTTACCTGAAGATTTCTATTAGGCCTTTTCTCATACCTTCTTGCTACATCAAGATAACTTTTTGAAGTGGATGCTTGAGAATTTTCTCCATTATAGCCCAAACCTGTCTTGTTTAGAGGAGAATGTTGTACATTGATAATCTCATCCATAGTTTCAGATCCTTTGAGAAACTTAAGATTAATAGCTTTTGTTTTCTCAATCTCTTTTCTAAGAGCAACAATTTCACCTTCTAACTTTTCAAAATGTTTTTCCTTTTCATCAATTTGAAATTTTAGAGTATCAATGATCATATTTTTTTCTTCTATACATCTCTCGAGTCTAGTAATTTCTTCAAAAAGGTTATCCACATCTATAGCATCCATATAATCATCATCTTCAAATTCCATTAACATTTTATATTCATTACCTTGTTCATCTTCATCACTATTTGACAGACCATCACTATCTTCATGAGTGTAGTAGCTTTTCTTATTTTCACCCTGTTTCTTGTTCCATCTAGTAGGTTCCTTTCCTTTATCCTTATAAGGACATTTTGCAGCATAATCACCTACTCTTCCACAAGAAAAGCATTTAAAAGGTAACTTACCTCTGAACCTTCCAGAACCCCTTTGAAGATTTCTGACAAAATTTGATTCTTCTTCTTCTTCTTCTGGTACGTGACTTGCTTCATAAATACCTCCTTTGCCTGACGCCTTGAAAGTAGCTTCTCTTCTATCTGATGGACCTCCCTTTCTCATTTCGTAAGCATTTAGAATTCCATGTAGCTGAGACATAGTAAGAGTTCGTAGATTTTCCGTTTCTTCTATTGCATATACATTAGATTCAAACTTGGGGGACAATGATCTTAGAGCCTTTTCAACCACAATAGCCTCTTTTATTTCTTCACCCAAGTTTTTCATGCAATTAACAATCTCATCTACCCGAAGAAAGTAGCTAGCCACACTTTCATCATTATACATCCTAAGATTCTCATACTGAATCCTAAGAGTTTGAAGTTTAGCACGCTTTACCTGTTCATCTCCTTCGTAGCTCAAGACAATCTTGTCCCATATTTCTTTTGTTGATTTATATTGCATAACCTTCACAAACTCTGTTTGAGATAAGCATCCCATCAAAGTATTGACTGCTTTAGCATTTGTTTCATATTTCTTCTTTTCGGCTGCATCTGTAGGAGTAGCTGAAGGAAAAGTGTAGTCTGTCTTTATGATATCCCAAACTTCTGCACCAAGAGATTGAAGATATGCAGTCACTCTTACCTTCCAATAATGGAAGTTTGTCCCATCAAAAATTGATGGCCTGATAGATGCTTCCCTCTCGTAGTTGCTCATGATGAAAGATCTTCCTTCAAGCGATCAAGCTTCTTCAGAAGGACCTGCTCTGATACCAATTGTTTGAAATAATACTGATAGGGGGGGGTGAATCAATATTATCAAATTCTTTTCTGTATGCCTTTCTTAATTCAAACTTTAGATATGTATTATTAAATTGTATGTCAGTACCATATAATAATGAGCATGAAACAAGAAAAACAGATAGTCACACCAAAGAACACCAAATATAAGGTGGAAACCCAATGTGGGTGAAAACCACCTGCTGCAATATGTCTCTATCTTCTTAGAAACTTCTTTTACAATGATTTTGTACTCGTGCAGTCCTTTACGAGTACATAGGCTACGACCTGCAGAGAGCTACAACTCTCTCTCGTTTTCCAGTCTCTCCTGGAAGGGAGCTACAGCCCCCTACTTCTTTTCTTACAAGGACCACTTTTCATAAACATCAAGTACATGTAGATTTCACAGTCAATTGCAGTAACCAGATCAACAATACAGAACTAAACTCAGAACACCTTATCAACAGAAAAATTCATTCAACAGAAAGTCATGAGACAAATACGCAATTTTCCTCTCTCTGGCTTGCGTCGCTACGCACTTCACCTTCTGCTTCCTTGCGTATACCCGCAGAGTTTCTTCTGCTATGTTGTGTGCCCACGCACTGCTTCTTCTACCGCGCTACGTACAGTACGCACCCAGATACACTATCACGCCGCGTACTACCATTGAAGTCACGCACTTAGAAAGACTATCACGCCGCGTACTTTTACTGTGCGTACGCACCTGAACCACTGTTGCGCTCCGCACCCACACAACCCTTCTTCTTCTGCTTCGACGTACCCACGTAGTCACCCTTCTTCAGCTCTCCGTACCCACACAGTTACCCTTCTTTTGCTCTGCGTACCTACGCAGTTCGCCTGTTTCTGCTCTGCGTACCCACGCAGAGGCACCGTTAAACACATTCGTACTTCTGATTAGGGCCGAATTTGCAGATCACCAGTGTGCTACAGTTAGACGAATGCACAGATCTGATCATGTGCTCGAGAGATCACCCTTCACAGATTCGCTTTCCACTTCACTTTCATATAGATCAAGCTTTTGAACCAATAACCCAATATTTTAGATCTTAAGATATTCAATTTGCAAAAGATGCTTAGCCAAGGGATCTCCTTTGCTTTATATAGGCAAGCTCCTCCTAAAATCATGGGTCATTACCACGAGCCAAAACCATAATAACACAAATACCGTCGGCTAAATACCAAAGATTAAACATAAGAAACCCCACGTGTGCTTTTCTCTGCCTTGAAGTGAGTGCACTGGGGGTACGCACCTCTTGAATGGTTGACCTGTGTGTCTAGCCACGGTCCCTTCACGGTGTACCTGCGGGTACGCATCTTCTGAACTGTTCTCCTGCGTACTTCTTAATTTTCAGCATATTGAGAGCCTTTCCACGGGTGTTGCCATCAAGTACAACATCTGTAACATATAGTCATACCAGAAACATAATGCCAACATTTACCATACGTCTAGTTTATTTATATTTTTATTTATTTACCATACCTCCACTTTACTTATATTTTTATTTGACTTATGGAGTAAATATAAAAAAAGTTTTATTTATTTACCATACCTCTCATTTACTTTTACTTTTATTAATTTACCATACCTCTTTTATAAATATGGTATTTGGCCCATAGGATTCACTTAAATAAAACCTATTCTTGAAAATTAGGGTAAATGGAAGGTTGTAACTCCTAATTTCAAGGGCTAAATTTACCTTTTTTACCCTCTCCCTTAAAATAAGGTGGGCTATTTGAGGTGATTTGTAAAAATGTACTATGATACAAAATATTCGCCCACTAAAAATTTAAAACCCCTTAATTTCGCCAAAGGGCGAAAATTCGCCGCTAAAATTTTCCATGGTTTTTCTTCAATAGTTTAAATTGAAGATGAAGTGTTTTTGAGCCATCTAAAGATGAGAGTAAAGAGAATGTTCATATTCCACTCATCAATTTTTTGTTCCTACAACACCAATAAGGATGTTCATTGAATTCTTTACAAGACAATAGGTCTTCATGAAGAAGATATGTGAAGTGACTTGATTGGGGCTTGAAGGGCACCAATTGAAAAATTTCCATATTAGATTGAGTTTTTGGGTGTTTTTGAGTTCCAACATCTTTATATTAACTAGGGAAGTAAACTTTGGATTCCAAAAGTTCCTAGTGTGGAGGTGTGATCAAGTGATCAATTTTTATCTCAAAAATGGAAGTTCTTAAATAAATAAAAATAATTTGATTTATTATCTCAATCTTTCAGATTTATTGTTACTCTTTTTATTCATTCCTTTGGCTTGATCATATTTTTTTATTCTCTTTTCCCAACAATGAATCACAGTTGATAGTTGGAAACAAGGATACTAAAAATATTTATGTGATGGATTTAGAAGGAGTTCACATATTACAGATTTGTTGCATCATACCCTTATGTTTAGTACATCCACTTATCCATGTGAGAAACAACCAAATATGTCACATTTCTCTATGATATAGTTAGCCACTCAACTACAGAGACAAATATTGACATATTTTTTTTTAATGATCAATATAAATCATGTTCTACCATCAAATCGTATAAATTATTTCTTTTTACTATCCCATTTTTTTTCTTTTCATACAATGTCTTCCATGGTTGCATTGACTTTACATTCTCAATAATGGATTTGTTGATGGCATCATTTACCCTTACATTCAATTTTTGGAATTCCTCAATGTGCTCCACCATTGACCCCTTTTATTTGAGATTTATCAATTGGATAAAGAAGGTGTTTCTCTTTGTATCCTCATAATGTGTTATCATTTCCTTTTTAAAAATTGATTAAGTGACACTTTTTTTATAAGAGAAAATCAATTGGTACCATACGAACTGATTGGTTTTAATTATAAAGTTGCAATGCATACCTTTTGTTTCTTTGCACATTATGGACATCAAAATATTTCTCCATCTATAGTATCCATGCTATGGGATCCTCGCCATCAAACTTCCTCATATCAATTTTTGGAATATGGTGGGTCTTCAATACAAGGTTAGAGTATGAAATCATGATTAACATTTATTTTCTTCTCATCATGAGTTTCATCTACTACCTTTTCACCATTAGGAAGCATTTATTGTAGCAACTTTGTGAAACCTCCGTTCAAACCTTCCATGTATTTCTTCAAGTCATCCATGTTGGTTTTCATTTTTTCTTATATACCATCGATCTTAGCTTCCATATTAGCTTCTTTTACTTTTTGTGAGAGAATTTTTTTTTGCACTTGGCCTCGTAATATTGATATATCATGTTGAATTCTGTTATCTTCCCCATGTATGATAATAGAGCTTTTAGGTTTCTTACTACGTGTTTCCATTTTTTTTCTTTGGGGCATCAATTAATGATAAATATGCTTCACTATGCACTTTGTTAAAATATCTCAGATCTCTAGGAAGACTAAGGGCTTCAAACAACTTGCATCAAAGTGTTACCTAACAAATCACCTACAATCATATAATATATTTATTGTTATATTTTATGGTTTTTATCCATGCAATTGAGTAGTTTGATAATTTTAAGGAGATGCGACACACTTATATTTGAACCCTTCGAGAAATAAGTGTTAAACGAGCAAAAGTCAAACTGTTGTATAAATATGAAGGAAACAAAGTGTAATAAGTAGCATAAATATATCTAGTAAATCTGTAAAGAAATCATCATGGTCAATACACCAATACTTGTAAATTAACACAAGTTATTCCAAAATATACCAACCACACTAAAAATATACAACTAGGGCGGTGTCGAGTTGATCCGGTGTGTCTTACCAATCTAGTTCACACCCTCTTTTAAAATATTAAATCATAGAGAATAAACTATCATAAAATAAAGAAAAAATGAGAAGAATAACTTGACATTATAATTCTTGTATTAGTCTAGCTCACACCCTCTTTTAAAATATTAACTCACAGAGAAGAAACTATCATAAAATAAACCAAAAATGAGAAGAAGAACTTGAAATTAGAATTATTATATCAAACATCAGTTAGTCTTTTACATCAACAATCATATTCTCAAGGTCCAAATGAGAAATATGAAATTAGAGTAACATCCTCTCTTCCAGCATAGGGATTTTTATACATACTACATTATAAGTTTGCATTGTAACTTCCAATTTCCTTCAAATATGTGCATGATTAAGAAGATTGGAAACTTGTGCATTTTTAAAAAATCACCCTCACAAAACCTATTGCATCTCCGAGATGATGATGAATTTTGGAAAAATTCGCATGCCTTACTCAATTTTCTATATCGGGAGAAAAACCATGTCCCATAATTTTTATATTTTCTCTGATATGGACGAAAATTGAGGATGAAGTTGCTTGTTTTAAAACTGCTGTGAATTTTGGCTTGAATCATTAATTATTTTCCATAAATCCACATATCCAACATGGGAGCCCTTTGATTCAAATGGGAGCATAAGAACATCACTACAGATAAAAACCATGTTCGATTTTCTCCCGAAAGTGTAGCAATATATCAATAGTCAAATAAAACTTCTCATTCATAAAAAAAACACACATTTAACCCAATCCCTCATGTTTATTTCAAAATGATAAGGAAGTTCATGGTAGAAGAGTTTAAATTGGTGAAGAAAGGGGGTAAAATAATGTATCATGGAGGAAGAACACGTGTTCATATAATAATTCTAGGACATGAAGAAGAGCTTTCTGCCATAACTTAGATTTGAATTCAAGTGGGGAGGTTAATAATTTTCCTACAACCACTCAAAATAAACCAACTTGAACCTTTTTTCTCCGTGATGTATTTCTCAAGGCAAACTAGATTTTTATTTCCATTTTTACATTATATGTTTTTTTTAAGAAACCAACTAGGTATTTATACACTACTGAAGGAAAGCAATATTTTTTTTCTTAATGTGCTTCCCAAGGAAATCCATTAGGTATAAGGCTAAATGTCATGTAAGGAATCAATAATGATCTCATTAAGAGAGCAAGCATGTTAGAAAATAGGGTTGAAATTTGTGTACTGAAGTGTGACACCCTTGCTCCCAACCACTCTACCTACACCCACTTAATGTCTATATTATTATTATTATTATTTATTATTATTATATTCACCACCCACACAATAAAATCTATATAATTCATTTATTATTTTGTTTAAATAATTTATTTTAACGTTGGTAAGATGTCAATTCTATCAATAGATATTTAGGCATGTACGTATGACATAGAGGTTTTTTAAATTACTTTGCCTATGTACAAATATGAAAAGCTACAGTCTAGTCTAAGAAGAGCATTGATAGAAAGATTGAGTAACTACTACAGGGCTACCGTGACGGAAACTACATTTAACATAATTTGCCACTGTTAAGGATCGATACATACAAAATATATGAAGGGTGAAATTGTCAGAATAAAAAACAAACCACTATGAACTCTTTGAACTAATTTCCTAGAGGACTCGGACATGTAAAAAAAATGAAATAAATAATTCCTAAAATGCCAAGAAATAAAACACTAAAACTAAGAAATTAGAGAAGCCAGTTTGCTTGAGTAATTTGTTTGGATATCAATGGGATGTGCCTATATTCCCATCATTACTCTTGTAACTAAAATGTATCCCTATTTATTTAATAGTTATGAATAGATGGTGACATGAATCCTACCTTGTCTTTCCATCATATTCACTAAACCTAGAGGTCCATATGCTTAGCCTCCTACCTAGAGAGTGCATGAGATATGAATGACTAGTATGCTAGTATAATTCTAAATTGTGGAAACAATTTGTCTCTCAGGAATGAAAAATATCACATTAGGAGAAATCTTCTATCTAAAATCCATTTTCCTCTTCATTTAGTGAAGCTCTCTCAACTTTCACCTCTACCTCCAACATCATGAGCTTCTTTGGTCATGTTGGATGACCTCCCCATGGAAGGATCTAAAGGCTTCAATGGTTTATTTCTAAATAGGGCGGACACATTGGTGGGTAGAATCTAGAACCTGGGTGTCGAGCCATCAGGGTGTAGTAGAACAAAAAAACAGATGACTTGGAGGTGACAAAGGAAAATATCAACCATTAAGGGAAGGAGAAGGTAAGGTGGAAGAATGGGCATCGATCTAATAATGAAATCCATATTCCATAGAGAATACCAAGTATATAAAACAAATTACATACTCTAGTGATAGATGTCTCCAATTTCAAACATTAGTGCCACTCGTACAAGAGCTATATTTTAAAGCTCATGGTGTCGTCAAAGTTGAAAAGTTGTCGGATGCACAACCCTATTAAATACAAGTTAGAGTGAGATATGCATTGGGAGGGGAACGTGGAACCCTACTTGTATTTGGCTTATGAATGCCATGTGATGACTTTTTGTTTTGTATTAAAATTTTAAAATTTTAAAATGGATTGAGTAAGGGATATGGATACCAAGGGACTAAGGGAGTTCAAATGCTTCGGAATTTCAACTTAATTGTGTATAAAGACTAGATTGTTTTTATGATAACCATTGGAGGTTGGTTGTTGAGTTTTAAATCAAACAGTGTGGTGTTTCAAATGAAGCTGATAATGTGAATGATTATCTGAAATGAGGAAATTAGATCGTCCTCTCTCCTTGGAAAAAATGATTAAAATGATGATTTCATTACTGGGTACAAGTGCCATGTATGAAACAGTTTAACCGAAACACGTATCAATTTCAACCAACAAAACCCGATGGTGCTCGCATGCATTCTACTGTTCGCTGAGTATTTTTTTGAAGGGTTTGTTGCAACCATATCACCTTTTCCTACGTCAGTCAGCACATACAGTCAAGTGTATATTATCTGCTTCTGAAAAACCACTTCATTGCATGGACATTCAGGGTCCTCGTTGCTGGCTTATGCAACGATGAGAAGAGGGCCATGGATTGAGTGGGTGTAACGTTTTGAGGACGCAACGGTTCAAATTTCCTGCACTGTCACCATTGTATCCAATTCAACAATCACAAATTTCCTGGGCACAGAACCCACGTATTGATCTGGTGCCCACTCCGCCAAGTGGCCTTGCGTAGAGGGGTAATAGTAAGGCTTGAGCATCGACGATGGTCGGGCTCGCCCCTTCTTTCAAGTCCATACCTCTTTCTGTGATTCTCTCTTACTGCCACGACCGATGTTGCTTCTATCGCAGTTGGCCATGGAATGACTGAATCAATCATTGATTAGTTCCTCAGCAGTAAACGAAGAAAACCTGACATTTGGCATCTAGCATGTCGACCTGCACTGTGCCACCTCCGTCTTTGCTGGATAGTTGGCTTCGTGCTCACTTTGCCACAAGCGTCGTTCCTCACCATCAGGTCGTTCCAACCGTTAAGTCTCAACAACCAATGCTATCTATTGACTCTGTTGGATTGTTGACGTAGCCACCTCCGTGGCATAACCTTGACTCAGCTGAATGGACACTAAATGGATTCTGTCGTACCTTGAGGGATGACGTTGATGTCACAATAGCTGTTCTGCTGAGATGGACGTAACGTTTTACATAGTTTGACATTAACATAACAATTTCGATTGTTTTACAATGACATTTTGTTTTGTATTTAGTTTGTAAACTATAAGATACAGTGTGTAAACATTAACAATGCACTATGTTAAAAAGGTAATACAACGTTATGTTTTTTTTCCACCAAGGTTTTACATATGTGCCTATCTTTCCATCTATGTATAACATGGTTTTGTGCCAAAACTTTGTGCCATGACATAATTAAGAATCATGTGCCCATCCTATGAAGTATAAACCCAAATATATATTTCAATCTGCACATGTGCACTTGAGATAGGATTTGACTTGATGCCATGTGTCAAGCGATGGAAATACCATGTTGAGTGATGGAAACACCATATGATCAGTCAGGACTCTCTTGCGTCGGTGCTTCATAAGGTTTGGCGGATGATTTGTCCATCATTCGGAGTTCAAATGACAAACCATAAGAAGTGCCAGATTCAAAACGACAAACACTTGAACTTGAAGGTATTTTCAAGATCACTTGGGACTTCCCATTTTCTACTCAAGTTGAAAACAAATTTACTACATGGGACCATATTGGTCGTTAAGAAAATTTCGACTTAACCTATAAGATTCATTTTGGATCAATTATGTGTTGCATAAGGAAGGTACATAACCCATACTTCCTTCGGAACTATAAAGGATAGGAAAAGGACAAAGTTAAATACACAACACCTTCGTATGTAGTGCAGAGAGACTTCATGGGAAAATGCATGGCTAGAGAAGGGGGATAGGGAGAGGGTGATAAATAATAGATATGCATAGAAAGGAGAATAGATCATCTTCTTAGATTAGAAAACGAATTACTAGAAAAACACAAAAAAAGCCGAGCAAAAAGAGCATGCACACATCGGAGGATTGCACAGGAGTCTTGCGAAATTTTGAATAGCATGGAGGTGGCATGTACAACAATATGTGAGGAGAATTTCTACAAAGCAAATGGAACCCCCCAATCTACATAGTTTTTTGTAGTTGATCGAATGGCAATGCTGCATTCATCCTCCTTCTTCTACATGACATAGCATTCAAATATTCTTGTTGAAATTTAGATAGACCTGGAGAGAATATATATAATATGTAACACTTTTGATCCGGATTTAAACAGGAACGCAATAAAACATGGAGATAACCATATACACAAAGATGCAGTGGAAATAATACTTCATTTCATTAATGGAAAATACTGAAATATGCTTACAACCAGAAATAGAAATAAACCAGCTAGGGCGATGGTAGCTTATCTCTGAGATAGATGTGTACTATATGCCTTGAACTGTCTTACAATGAGGCTCGAAGTCCTATTTATTGTTGAGAAACAATGGAAAATCCTTAACATTCCAAAACCTAACCCTAGAAGATGAAACGCCAAACTATGGGCCCCGTTTGGGTAAATCAACTTCCCGGGGTCGTAACTTTGGCATACGATCTTCGTTTGACGCGCATGATAGCCCGTTGGAAAGATCTCTCCGAGGAATATGACGGGAGAGGAAATTTTTTATCCAAAAAATCGCGGAGCAAGATTTCCCAAAAAACATCGTTTAGGGCCTCAAAACGGCTCCGGAAGTTCTAGACCCAAAAAACTGCTAAAAATAGTAAACTGCGCTATAATTAAGGAAACTGAAAATGTTGAGGTGGGGGTCCAGGTGGACTTGGCAGGTGGCCACCAATATC
>APFE030106101.1:82765-133826 GCA_000404065.3 Pinus taeda | reverse complement strand
TTTAGGGAGTAGATCAAAATGAAAAGAATTTTGCACAAGAAATGTGGCTCTTAAAGGCAACAAGGACCAACATAAAACATTGAATTCTTTCATAACCACCACTGGTGAAGGGATGTTAGTAATGAGTGATAAATCAGGAAAAAGGGAAGTTAGACATGCTCCATTGTGTTGCTTTCCTCGTATTGACCAGCATGATTCAGTTTGAAAAGAACACCACTTCTGCAACCCCATCTACCTACCCATCTATTTGCCTAGCATTTTTTGTTTCTTCTTGGAGGGTGCACTTGGACTTGCAAACCCTTATGTGCCTTTTCTTTTCCATTGGCTTTTTCTTTTTATTGCCTATCTAACACTACCCTTATTGCTTCCAAGGCCCCAGATTAAGCAGTTGGAAACCTTAGCTTCTCTGCCTAACTATTGGTCTGCCAAGATTAAACAGTTTGGACAGACTTCTTTCTCTATTCTACAACAGAAAATTGAAACATGGCATGATCCAGATTAGACTGTTTGGACCATCCATCAAAATTTAGTAAACATGAAGCTATGTACACACCTTGCCTTGTCTTGGAAATATGGGATCTTTGTATCAGCAAAGCAGAGCATATTTGGCATTTGAATTTGCCAATCATGAAATATGAAACCTATTGGTATAGGTATCCAACAAGCGGCATTTGAAGCGGGTTCCCTTTGGAGATGTGCCCTCCCAACCCGCTTTAGTAGGCACCTGCTTCACATTCATCAATTTCAGAATAGCAGCATCCGACTTGGGTTCTTTGGAGACGTGCCCTCCCACCCTAAGCTATGTAGGCACCTGCTATTTCATCAACAACCAACATCACAGTTATGGGTCAACCACCCAAAATCCTTGTCATCGAAGTCCATTTGCTAGGCCACACACTGTTAGTATCACAATTGATCATAAGCATTACAAGGTATCTCTATCCTTGGATATTTGTTTTTGATGGTTATGGGTCATCCACAAACCCACACTTCATCGAAGTCCATTTTCTAGGCCACACACTGTTAGTATCGTTGTTGGTCACAAGCATTACAAGGTATCTATATCCTCGGATCTTCGTTTTTCATGATTATGGGTCATCCACAAACCCACACTTTATCGAAGTCCATTTGCTAGGCCACACACTATCAATTGCATAGTTGGTCACAAGCATTACAGGGTATCTCTATCCTCATGTGTTAGGCCCCTATACTACTAGTGTAACCCCTTATTGTTATTAGTACAACCCACTTATTATATTGATGTACCCATGCAGTGCCCATATTGTTACTATTGTGCCAACACGAGATTATCCTCTAAGAGTTGTTATGAAACCAGCTCAAAGAAAAGATAGAAAAGATAGATCAACGCCTTAGAATTCAGCCTCTTCGAGGGGGCAACCTCCTTTACATTACATAAATGAACAATTCTTGGATGATACAAATGAAAAGACCTCCTTTCTATATATAGGAGTCTAAGGGGTCATAACATAATCAGAGCCGGCATAACAATAATAATGTAAGGGCACAATAATAACAATAGTGGGCTTCTATGGGGCACAATAGTAACATATGGGCACTACATGGGTACATCAATATAATAAGTGGGTTGTACTAATTACAATAAGGGGTTACACTAGTAGTATAGGGGCCTAACAAAGTGAACGATAGTCTACGACCATGACAACAGTAAAATCATAGTTGTATATTTATCTTTGTTTGGCGATAAAAATAGGCCTACAAGGCCTCCTACTCTATCATGGAAGGAAGACACTCAAGGGAAGGAGATAAGAGCATATAACATTTAGTAATCCTTTCACATGTGCGAGAAACTAGGGTAGCAGAACAACAACATTGTCATACTCTCATATCTCAATAAGGATCTCGATTGGTCAACGTTGAAGTCTACTTGTGAAAGGGATTGAAGAGAAACATCTCATCTAGAAGACTCAATTAATAAGTTCTATCCCTAGACAATATTCATAGTAAGAGAACGAAGTTCCAAAAGAAGGAAGACAAAGTGCTGGAGAAGAAAGTGCCGGAAGAAGTTCTGGGGAATAAGGTGCACAAAGAAGGAAGGACTTGAATTATGCTTGGAGGATACTCTCGTTAGGGGTTTGAGGTTTGGCATTGATCAATATAAGCTTCAATAAGAGAAATTCACTAAAGGGTTTTCCTCTCAAGAGAAGAGAGTTTTAGCTCTAGCAGAGAGCCAAAATATTGTGTTCTTGTTTTTATGTTTTGGTATTAGTTTGATGAAGTACACACATATACACTAAGAAGAAGAAGAAGAAGAAGAAGAAGAAGAAGAAGAAGAATAAGCTAACTATAAAAGTAAAAAGACTCCATAAATTGTTATCAAGTAATGAAGAATAACACTCCACTACTTTGCCCTAGATTATTCAGCACACCACTAGCAAAGGAGGAGCGAGAGAAGAATTCAAGAAAGACAAACTTGTTAACCTTGATGGAGAAATTAATAAGCTTGAAGAGGAAAAATATTGGTAGATGGGAATGAAGAAGTAATTTAGAGTCCATGACTACTCTAAAAACATGAACGCTAGAGTAGTTGTTTTCAACTTAAAGGGAAAAGCTAATATATGGTGGGAGGATTTGATAAATATCAAGGGAATTAGAGAAAAAGAGAAATCATGGGAAGGTTTGAGAAATATTTCTATTCGAAGTACATTTTAGAGAGGTATTTTTACAGTAAGGTTAAATAATTCCATGAGCATAAGCTAGGGAAGCTTATCCCTGATGAGTATACCAACAAATTCTTAGAACTACTAATATATCTGCCATATATCAGAGGTGAGAAGTTGAAGATTCAAAGGTACCTTAGCAGGCTACCATAAGCTTACTGAGGTAGGATTGAGTTTGATGAACCAAGAAACTTGGAGGACAAAATAAAAAAGGCCAAGTACTACTACAACTAGTCTAAGTAACGTCATGACTTGAGCTAATTGGAGGAAGAGGATAAGTATATAATCAAGGGAAAAGTGTTGAAATCCTCAATATATAAACAAGGAGAGAGGAACGTAAAGTTTTCCACTCCTATGAGGGTGAGTTTCAACATAAATTCAATACCAACAATAGAGGTTAGCCTATGAAACCAATAAAGGAAGAGGCCAAGGAGTTTAAGGAAGGGCCTTTGTAGTGAATGATGTGGCTCAAAAAGTACCTTGATCTTATGTTTCATTGGACAATAGGAAATATAAACATAAAGCTTTAGTAATCAAGATGGAAGGTATGGTAACTATCCAACCTGTTATGATTCTAATTGACTGAGGTCCTAATTTTATTTATATTAGATTGAAGGTCGTAGAGAGTTATTCTCTCCAAAGAAAAAATCATGTGAAATTGTGGCTAGTATAGCTAGCCACAATAACCAAAATATGGTGATGGACTTAGTGGAATCATTCCCCATAGAAAAAGTGGCATGTCCACTACAAGTGCCCTTAATCTCTTACCATTGGGCTCATGTGATGTTCTAATAGGCATGGATTGGCCAGTGGTTCATAAAACTAAATTGAAATTCTACAAGTTGTTGGAGTGACTCAGTGATGAAGGTGAGGAAATGACACTTTAGGGAATAAGGAAGCTCATAACTATCAAGAAAATATCATTGTTGCAAGTGAAAAGATACAAAAAGAAAGGATATTCCTTGGATGCAAACCAAGTAACCAATAAGTCAAAAAACAAAAATAATAGAATTGAAGAGCGCTTGATGTTATGGTAGCTTAATGACGTGATATTGGAGGAAATACATAGATTACCACCCTGAAGAGAGATCAATTTTTTTATTGAAGTGATTCTAGGATCGATTTTAGTCTCAAAATCCCTATATCATATTAGTATGCTAGAGCTAGTAGAGCTAAAATTACAGCTGAAATAAATGTTGGAAAGATGAGATATTAGTCCTAGTGTGTCACCTTACGGATCCTCAGTGATATATGCAAAGAAATCGTATGGCGCACTATAGTTATGCATTCATTACTGATAGTTGAAAAATGATACAATGAAGAACAAGTACCCACTACCCAAAACTGATGAGTTTTTTAACTAGCTGAGAGGAGTTGCAGTATTATCAAAAATATATTTAAGGTATGGATACCATCAAATTCAAATTAAGGATGAAGATATCCACAAGACACCCTTAAGGACAATATATGGACACTATGCATTTTTGGTGGTTCTACATTTGGGTCACATACGCCCCCGCCACATTTATGTGTTGGATGAAGAATGTCCTCAATCCATATTTGGACAAGTTTGTATAGGTATTCTTGGATGACATCTTGGTCTAATCAAAAGCCAAACAATAACATGAATATAATTTGAAAGTAGTATCGCAATTACCGAGAGAGCATAAGCTCTATCCCAAGCTTAACCAGTGTGATTTATTACAATTACAAGTTCAATACTTGGGACATATTGTTTCCAAGGAATGAGATATAGTGGATCCTAATAAAATCAAGGCTGTAATGGAGTGGCCCACTCTCTGAAATGTTGCAAAAATTAGATATTTCATGGGATTGGCTAGATATTACTCGCAAATAATTCAATATTTTAAAAATATCGGTCATCCAATCATAAATTTACAAAAGAAAGGGATAAAATTCCAATGGTCATCAAAGTGCAAAGATAACTTTGATCAAATCAAGAATTTTCTCACACACATATAGATCTTGAGAATAGTTGATCCAGAGAAGGATTTCTTAGTTTGCACAAATTGCTACAAGGAAGGACTAGGTGGGGTCCTTTTGCAAGAGGGACATGTAATTTGTTATGAATCGAGAGAAGTAAATGAACATGAGAAGAAATATGCACTCATGACTTCGAACTTGCAATGATAGTGCACACATTGAAAATCTAGAGGCACTACTTACTTGGGAGGAATTTTTTGTTGATGTCAGACCATGGAGGACTAAGATATTTCTTTGACCATTCCAAGGTAAATGCAATACAATCTAGGTGGTTGGAATTGATCAATGAGTTTGACTTTGAGATAAATCACACTAAGGGCAGGGAGAACAAGGTAGAAGATGCACTTAGTAGAAGTCTACAAGTGGTTTACTTAGAAGCCATAAGCAGTTGTGAAGTGGAAATCAAGGAAAGGATGAAAGAGGAATTAACGCATGATGAGCATTGCCAAGATATGAAGAAATTATTGTAACATGGACCAAGAGGATTAGTGAGAAAGAAGTATACCCTCACTAATGACAGCATGCTAAATTTCAAGGAAAGATGGTATGTGCCATGCACGGAAGACTTGAAGAAGCTCATAATGGATAAGTTTCAAAAAATACTTCACTTAGGTCATCCAAGTTATTAGAAAATGATATAAATGATGAAAAAAATGTATTATTGGATGAGAATGAAAAAGGGACTTGTGAATTACATTTCCAGGTGCTTGGAATGCTAACAAGTTAAGGTGGAATGCAAATACTTAGTGAGACTACTGCAACCAACTCCAATTCTTGAGTGGAAGTGGGAATTCATATCTATGGACTTCATCACAAGATAACCAATAACTTCTAAGAAGCATGATACCATAATGGTGGTAGTGGATAAATTGAGTAAGGAATCTTACTTTATAGTTGTTAAGTCCACCCACAAAGCAAGTGACATAGATCAAATTTTCGTGAAGGAGATATGTAGATTGCATGGAATACACAAGAAGATCATTTTAGATCAGGATTCCAAGTTCACTTCAAATTTTTGGAAAGCATTTTTTGTTATTTTTGGAACAAAAGTAGATTTTTATACAACATATCATCCTCAAATTGATGGAAAAATTGAAAGAGTGAACATAGTTTTATAGGACATGCTAAGGATGTATTCCATGCATAAGCCAAATAGGTGGGAATATTTCTTTCCCTTAGTTGAATTTTCCTACAACAATGGGTACCAATTGTCATTGAAGATGATCTCTTTAAAGGATTATATGACAAGAAATGTAACTCTCCCATTAGTTGAGATGATCGAATGAACAGGGTGGCTCTTGGACCTGATATGTTTATGGAAATGTAGGAAGTAATTAATATAAAAATTAAACTAAAGGCATCCTAGGATAGGGAAAAGAGTTATGCAGATCAGCTAATAATGCACAAGGAGTTCTAAGTGGGAGAGAAAAGATATCCCAGCATCAAACTAAGGAAGATCTCACTAAGAGTGGGGTATTTTTCTAATTTGGAACCCAAATTTTGTGCACCATTTCATATTTTTTAAAGAGTGGAGCTAGTGGCTTATAGATTGGATTTACCACCCACAATGAAATCATATGATGTTTTTCATGTTTCTTCACTTAAGAAGTATGCACATGAAACTAATCATGTTTTGGATTGGTACGTGATAATAGTGGAATCCAAGGGACAAATCCAACCAAAAACATTGTGCATCCTATAACAAAGGTAGACCATGCTCTAGAATCATGTAATAGAGAAAGTCAAGGTGTAATTGAAGCACTTTGGACTAGATGAAGCCACCTGGGGGATAAAATATGAAATGAGTGTACTTTACCTATTTTTTTTATTTTATAAAGAAATATAAGAGTTGTAATTGTAAATTTGAGTAATAGTAATTTTTTTTCCTATATGTAGAACGTCGAATATAGTGTTCCCTTAAGGGGGTGGGGTATGTAACATCACTTTTGATATACCCCATGATTTTAAATATCCCTGTGTAAATTTCGAGACATGTGTAAACTTATGTAAAAATGAAATTTATGGTTAACCAAGGGAAGGGATATGGATCCATAAATTTGAAGGGAAGGTTGCTTGAATTGTTGTATTGTTGGTGGAGTTTCATGAGGACTTGACACCCACCTCATTTAATTTGATTACCTATCACCATGAATATGGCATTTCCTGTGTTGAAAAGCATTGAATTTTGGAATGGTCAACATGGGTGTAGGACAACATCAATCCTTGTTCCCTCCTTAGAGATTGGGACAGCGAATGACTATCTTGGGATGAGAAAGAAGAGGGCTCTATTATCACTTCTCCAAATCTCCAAGGCCGTGGAAGAGTCCAGCTGAGGTAACCACAGACCAAACTTTTGACTTGGTAGCTAGCCCTACCAAGCCAGAGAGGGATCTCTCCAAAGGATCACAACCAAGAGGGGTGGATAGATTAGTGTCTTAGCCTAGATATGATGTAGAGAGGTTGTTTAATTTGATTTGGTGGGTTTGTTGGAAGAGGATTAGGTCCAAAAGACTAGGTCAAGGAAAATGAGGTTATGATTGCAGACATTTGATGGAGCATGGTAGGTAGGCACTCAAAAATTTTAAGGTTCTGAAGTGAGATGGATAAGACTAGTGAGGTGCTAGAAAGAGCAAGGCAAGCATGTATTCTTTCTAAACTGAAAAATCTAGACAAACTATGAATATTTCCCCAAAACAGAGCATCTAAGATGTATTCTTCTCATCAACTTGAAAATCAACATATCATAGAAGTGAATTGAAACATGGGAATACAAAACATTCAAACATATGAAACATAAGAAGGAACTATGTCAAAATTCCATACCACAAGTATTCCAACAAAATACCTGTAACTCATTCATTAAATTTTGCCAAATATTGATTACACTAGTGTCTCTGATCAATAGACAAACAACCAACTAATTCTAACCCTTTCTTACTTCAAATGCTGAAGTATTTATACAAATTCTTAACTAAAATATCTTGATAAAAATCTCAAGATCTTTCTACAAATATCCTAAACTGTTTTACACAAATAGAAATGAAATGTGGGACATTCAAAACTAATGTATCTACTTGGAACTATCATTATAGATTTTTGTTGACAAGGAAGATAAATTTGAATTTGATTACAACTCTTAGTTGATGAGGTGGCTAACTATCTTGGAACATTGTCCTCCTGAAATGCTGCAAAATAGGGTCCAGTCATCCCGTTTTATATCTCAATATGAGATATATGTTTAAAACATGAGAGAGTTTATTCTATATCAATATATTGGTGAGATAAACCTCTCTTAGTTTCCCAAAATGCATCTCTAGTTGTTCCCAATATTCTCTGCAAAAATGTGATTGAGACAAGACTTTACACAGTCCGAAAAATAGGCTGTAAATATCTACATGTATCTCTCATTTTATAATAGATGTGTAAACTTTGAAGTAGGTTATTGTACATTGGAATATTAGGAACACAAAACTCCTTCCGTTTCTCAAGATTAATCTCTGATTGGCCACAATATGTTTTGCAAAAGTATGTCTA
This sequence comes from Pinus taeda, assembly GCA_000404065.3. Classification (NCBI taxonomy): domain Eukaryota; kingdom Viridiplantae; phylum Streptophyta; class Pinopsida; order Pinales; family Pinaceae; genus Pinus; species Pinus taeda. The sequence goes on along the minus strand of APFE030106101.1, from coordinate 125,589 downwards.
AATAGGAAAATTTGGGAAGATATGTCTGCAAATCTTCATATATATATCCCAAACCATAATAGCTGTTAGAAAACTAAGAGATGTTTTTTACATGAGGATGTTGGCAGAAAAAACTCTTTCATTTTCTAAAATTCCGTCCTCATTGTTTTGTAAACCATGTTTGAAATCAATATGGCGTATAGGAAAAAGCATAGTTTCAACTCATCATGATACATATGAATGATGTGGATGCGGGAGGTGACATGGCAGTTTCGGAATGGGGGGTAACATAACCAAGATTGCATGGTAAAAGTTCAAAAGAGGTAGATGGAGTGTAGGTGAGCGACTTTTTTTTTACTAGGGTTACCATCAATGAGTAAATTTTTACATGATGACCTGGGTGGAATGACAAAAATTTCTGAGCAAGACCCTAATATGAATATGAAAAGAGGAGTTTTGATCACTGATGGTAGTATGGAAATAATGACACTAACATCGGCCTTATTGGGGATGAATCTCCTTGGAGGTGTCAAGAACATCGTAGACTAAGTGCCTAACCATGTGGGCCAATACAGTCAAAAACTTACAACCAAACTGAACCTTATTCATCAGGCAGATTATTCAACCTTCTTGTGTCTGACTATTGTCCACCATCAATAACCTGATCTAAGTCATTTTCATTCTTTCCTGAGGAAGATAGAGCTTTTGTCCCCAACAACGGTGGCAATATGTTATCACTCCTCCGGATCTCTAGGTTGAGGAAGAGTCCAGCTGAGGTAACCACAAACCAATATTTTAGCTTGATAGCTAGCCCTACCAAGCCGGAGAGGGCTCTATCCAAAGGATCATGGCTAGGAGGGCTGGATAGTTTAGGGTTTTAGGCTAGATGTAAAGTGCAGAGGGTTGTTTGATTTGATTTTGGTTGGGTAGTCAAAAGGATGAGTGAATTAGGTCAGAGAATGAACTAGGTTAGGGCAAAGTGAATCTGAATTGCAGACATCTGATGGGGCAAGGTAGGTAAGGTAATTTGAGCTCAGTAGTATAGTGATGAGATGGTTTAGACTAGTGAGATGCTAAAAATAACATGAGGGTCATGAATTATTTTTAAACCAAAGAAATGAAACAATCTATGAGGATTTTCCCAAAATAGAGCATACAAAGATGAACTCTGCTTATCACACCTTGAAAATCAACATATCATAGAGTGAAATGGATCATGAGAGGTACAAAACATTCATACATATGAAATAGTAGAAGAAACAAGATCAAATTACCATGCCATGGGAATCCCACCAAAATAGCTACAATTTCATCCAATATATCCCATGCCAAAGTCTAAAAGCTATTACAACATCCAAGAGAGTCCAACATTTTGTTACTTCAAATGATGAAGTATTTATACAAATTCTAAACTAAAATGTCTTGTTAAAAATCGCAAGATCTTTTTACAATATCCTAAGTTGTTTTGCACAAATAGAAATGAAATGTAGGACATGAAAAACTAATGTATCTACTTGGAACTATCATTATGGATTTTTTTTGACAAGGAAGAGAAATTCGAATTTGATTGCAACTCTTAGTTGATGAGGTGCTAGCTATCTTTGAACATTTTCCTCCCTAAATCCTACAAAATAGGGTCCAGTCAACCCTTTCTATATCTCAATATGAGATCTATCTGTAAAACATGAGAGAGGTTATCGTAGATAAACATATTCTTGAGATAAAACTCTCTCATTTTCCCAAACTTCAGCTCCAGCTGTTCCCAATATTCTCTGAAAAAAGGTGACTGAAACAAGACTTTACACTGTCTAAAACATAGGCTGTAAATATGTACATATATCTCGCATTTTATAATATATTTGTAAATTTTGAAGTAGATTATTGTACATTGGAATATTAGGAACAAAAACCTCCTCCTGTTTCTCAATATTAATCTCTTATTGACCACAACAGGTTCTGCAAAAGTATGTCTAAAGAGGAACATTTGGGAAAATATGTCTGCAAAGCTTCATCTTTATATCCCAAACCATAATAGTTGTTAGAAAACTCAGAGAGGTTTGTGTACATGAGGACGTTGGAAGAAAAAACCTCTTTCATTTTTTGAAAATTCGTCCTCATTGGTTTGGAAACCATGTTTGAAATCAATATGGTGTATAAGAAAAAAGATAGTTTCAACGCATCATGAGACAGATGAATGACGTGGATGCGGCAGGTGACATGGTAGTTGGGGAATGGAGGGTAACATAACCAGGATTCATGGGAAAAGGTCAAGAGAGGTAGATGGAGTGTAGGTGAGTGAGTTTCTTTTACTAGGGCCACCATCCGTGAGTAAATTTTTACATGATGACCTAGGTGGAATGACAAAATTTTCTGAGCAAGACCCTAATATGAATATGAAAAGAGAAGTTTTGATCACTGATGGTAGTATGGAAATACTGACACTAACAGGTTCAATTTTTGGAAAGGGATAATAGATAAGACATCAGAACAAATGAAAAGAGAACAAGAGACAATGAATAAGATAACGTGTAAAAATAAGATGTAGAGTAGATTGCATTGTGGACAACAAGCAAAGAAAATCACCAAACAGAAGAGAAAGATCTAGTGCATGGATATTTGGGATGTTATTCCCTATGTTTTGATAAATAAGGTCCTATACTATGTGTATAATCCCGATGTCCAATGGGAGGATCAAAGGAGAATCGAATGATTTATTACTTGTTGAGTAAGTTGATAAACTACTATGTGCTCACTGAATAAGTTGATAAATGACTTAATTCTTGTTGAATAGGCTAATAAACCACTTGGACACTTGTTGTATGGTAGATAAACCAATTGAAAATATAAGTTGAACCACTGTGGTGCTTGCTTGAAGTGCTAATAAACCACCTAAATGGTGGGCTATATTCCTTTGTGGTGCTTTGCATGAAAACACAAATGATAACCACCTAGATAGTGCATTATGTTTCTTGGAATTGATAAACTCCCCAACTGGTCCTTGTGCGAATTATTTTAATTAATATTAGCGAGAGTGATTCATTGTGGCTCTTACTACCAAAGAACAGTTGATAAACTAGCTAGATAATGGAATCCATCTCCTAAGTGTTTGATTAAGCCTTGGTTTTAAATTTCCCTTGAGCAAGTTTCCCCTTAGACTTTGGATCTGACACAAGGGTGGTCAACTACAAAAGAGATTATAATGTAGTTGGCCTATGATTAGTTGGATAGTTTAATTCCTTATTTTAGTTAACAACCATCTCAATCCACTCAGATACGTATATAATTTTTCATATTTGGGCTCTAGGCTTTGATAGTCTTATTCTGTAATGAATGTTACTATGATCATGCATATTCATCTGTGGATGTTGAAAGTTATTATCACACTTATTTCTAGTCATTTGGATATTGTGTTTTAAATGATTGGTAACACCTTGGAGCTACTACTTTGACTATCAGTTATCAATTAATTGTATCATTGTATTTGTTCCTACATGGATGCATGGTAGGTTCATTTAATGGGAAAACGGTTGAAAACTATAAATCCCTACAATATTTCCTTGTTATATGTTACTAGGATTATAACTTGAATTATTAAATAAGAATCCACAACACTGAGAAAATGCATGACAAAATCCTTAAAACTTGAGTTGTGGGCTTGTTTCACCTATTGGAGGCCATTGACTAGGCCTTGGCCATCTCCTTGAGAAAATTTGATGTTTGGGATAATACCCAAAACCCTAAATATATTCCTCAAATTTCTAGCTTTTCCTTGTCTCCTTGTCTTGGAAGTAATCCACTGATCTAAGGTATTCAGGAGTACCCAGGGCCATCACCTATGTGTGCAGGATGGATCATCGTGGTCATGAATCTCCTATCAATTGCCTTGTCAACCTGGTGATCCAAGAATCCATGTAGACAAGGAAAATTGCCTTTGCATGTGGGATATATTTCATTCAGGATGAATTTTTTATTGAATGCATTTCATATCCATTGATCCAGGGTGGGCCCTGCATGGGATCATTATTTTGTGGGAGGAAAAAATCTCATTAAAACTGGATTTCCCTATCAAGATGTAGTCACATTTAGAATCTATAGAATTCGAGGGTGGACAACTTCAAGAGTATATAGGAAGGTCTGACTATGGCCAAGATTGGATGATAATTGCATGCAAGTGAATATGAGATCCAATATTTGAGGGTGGAAAAGAGTGCACACCCCTGTGGAGTCCTATATGGCTATTGGATATGATGATCCTTACCTTGTAGATGGATCTGTAGATCTAGGGGTTCAGGAGTGTTAATTGTGGAAACTCTATTATAGTGTCAAATTCCCCACAAACCATATATAATGTAAAATTATTAGAAAGCACAAAAGGGGGGCATCAGGTGGGGCCCACACCATATGTTGATGTGATTGTGCCATATGTGCCTAGATTTTCCTATGTGGAGTCCATGTAGAAACCAATTGATGATTTAGACTCATACTATGTTGAAGTGGTAGTATTGCATGGGCCACACATTTAGTATGCTTGACCTATAGAAAATATCAAAAGTGAAAAATATGCCAACAATACCACATAAAATAACACAATGAGATGATAACAATGGAAATATTTTATGAAGATTGCAACAATATTGATCACTTTCCTCTTTGAGGGGGAAACCTACAGTAGAGCAGAGCTTAATTACACAACAAAATATAAGGCTTCCCTTACTATCTTTGACAATATATAGTTTCCTAAGACCCTAAACCCTAACTACTAATGGTCCTTTGCATAATGTGGGTTAACCACTTTGTTTTTTTAGCTATGGCCCCTTCTAACTAATTTTTGTCCTTTTTTTGTAATTGTTGTGTATGGAGCATGATTGTTCAGAGGTCTTTGTTTCAGCCGGATGTATACCCCAGGAAGTTTGTACACCCCTCCACACGGGGGGGTGCAGGGGGGACTTGTCCCCCCACAGGGGTTCAGGGGGGTTGATCCCCCTCGACAGGGGGGTCCAGGGGCCAGTGGTCCAAAGGCGGGGGTTTTGGGGGCAGCATCCTCGAAGCTAAAAACAGATATAAAATTGCCTTGTAAAAGTACAATAATTTCTAGTCAATCTGAACCGTTAATTAGGCGGATGACCTGACGATATAACTTATGTTTAGTTTAGGGTTTTTTTCCCTAGAAGGAAACCCCTCTTTGAGGGTATTGTATTGAGGCTATGTATATAGATGTGTATTCTTCGAGTGAGAAACAGAGAGGTGAGACTGTGAGAGAAAACAAAGGATATTATAGCAGATCTGTTGTAGGTTGTGTCTCTTCATTTTGCTGGACAATTCATTTTGCTAGACAATAGAAAGGAAGGACTGGTTGTTCGGGGTGGACATAGCCCAAACTGGGTGAACCACGTATATCTGTGTCTCTCTTGTTTTATGTGTTTTCTGTGCTTATATTTTTGCAATATTTTATGTGTTCCATTGCTCCGTAATATATAATTTTCTAACAACTGGTATCAAAGCCGAAGGTCTCTTTGGCTGATAAACTTGCAGGAAATAAGGGTTCCTCATTTGAGTGGGAGCAATGGTGGAAGATGGTAAGTTTAGGGTCGAGAAATTTAATGGCCAAAACTTCTCGCTATGGAAGATGCAGATGGAAGATTATCTGTATCAGAAAGATCTATACCTACCATTGGGTGGAAAAACAAAGATGCCGACAGGTATGACAGACGAAGAATGGAACCTTCTCGATAGAAAGGCACTCGGAATAGTATGGTTGTGCCTCACAGCATTGGTCACCTTCAACATTTCGAAGAAAACAATGACAAATGGTTTGATTAAGGCATTGGAGAAACTATATGAAAAACCCTTGGTCTCAAACAAGGTATTTCTTATGAAATGGTTATTTAATATGAAGATGTCAGAAGGTGGATTTGTTGCAGACCATTTAAATGATTTTAATATTGTTACAAGTCAGTTATGTTTTGTAGGGGCAAACTTTGATGATGAAGTTAGATGTGCTCATTACCAGAAAGTTGGAGTGGTTTAGTAATGGCCATTAGTAACTCTGTGTCTAGCTCTAGTACTTTAAAGTTTGATGATGTTGTTGGTGTTATCCTTAGCAAGGAAATGCGACAGAAAATCTCCAGTGAGACATCAGAAAATGCTTTAAGTGTAGAGTCTAGGGGAAGAAAAATGGAAAGAGGAAAGAGCTCAGGATATCGCAGTAAATCAAGGAAAGGCAGATCCAAGTCCAAATCGGGGATAGTGTGTTGGAAATGTGGAAAGAAAGGACATCTAAAGAAATACTGTAGATCTCGGAAGGGAAAAGAAGGACATGCACAACAAGAAAACAATCATGAAGCAAATGTGACAGGTGAGGTGTTACAAGATGCTTTGATTCTTTCTTTGAAAATATTACTAATTCCTGGGTGGTAGATTCAGGGGCCTCATTCCATGCCACACCTGATAAGAAATACTTTCATGACTATGTTCAAGGAGATTTTGGACAAGTTCGTTTGGGTGATGATAAACCCTGTGAAATTGTTGGAATGGGTAAGGTTCTTGTAAGACCGCAGAATGGAAACCAATGGCTACTAAAGGAGGTAAGGCATGTTCCAGATCTAAAGAAAAATCTGATTTCAAGAGGGCAGTTAGGCGGTGAAGGTTGTGTGACAACTTTCACAGATAAAGCTTGGAAGGTCACCAAAGGAGCCCTGGTAATAGAAAAAGGCGAAAAGGTTGGTACATTGTATTTATGCAATGGTATTTCTAACTCTGTTAATGCATTAACTTCCAAAAGAGTAGATGCAGCATTATGGCATCATAGGATTGGACACATGACTGAAAAAGGGATGAAGATTCTTCACTCAGGGAATTTGTTGCCGGGTTTGAAGAATGTTGATTTGGACTTCTCTGAGAATTGCATTTATGGAAAACAGAAGAGAGTCAGATTTCTCAGAGTTGGGAAGGAAAAGAAGAATGAAAAATTGGATCTTGTGCATACAGATGTATGGGGGCCTCCTCAGGTATCATCTCTTGGTGGCTCTCGTTATAATGTTACTTTTATTGATGATGCAACTAGAAAAACTTGGATTTATTGTATTAAGAATAAATTTGATGTGTTTGATACATTTAAGAAATGGAAAGGTCTGGTTGAGATTGAGACAGGAAAGAAATTGAAGTGTCTTAGATCAGACAATGGAGGTGAATATTGCAACAGAGAGTTTGATAGGTACTGTTCAGAGCATGGAATTCGCAGAGAGAAGAAAGTTCCAAGAACACCACAAGAAAATGGTGTGTCAGAAAGGATGAACAGGACAATCATGGAGCGTGCAAGGTGCATGAGATTGCATGCAGGATTGCCTTTACAGTTTTGGGCAGATTCTGTAGATATTGTTGTTTATCTAATAAACAGAGGGCCTTCAAGTTCCTTGGATGGTGGTGTTCCAGAGGAGGCATGGACTGGTAAAAAGGTAAACTACTCTTTTTTAAAGCCTTTTCGTTGTTAGGCCTTTGTCCATATTGATAAAGAAAATAGAACAAAGTTGAGGCAAAGTCAAAGAAATGTACCTTTATTGGATATGGTGTTAATGATTTTGGTTATCGCTTATATGATTATGAAAATCACAAAATCATTAGGAGCAATGATGTAATATTCAATGAAAAGGTCTTGTATAATAATTAGTTGCAAGAAAAGAAACAAGAAAATGAAAACAAGGAATATGCAGTTCTTGATGAAATCACTGAAAAGGTAAAGGTGCTTGAAAATAATAATAATCAACAACCACAACAACAGCAACCATCACAACTACAACAGGCACCCCAAACACTTGAAAGTGGTGTTAGAAGATCTACCAGGATAAGTAGACCCCCTGAACGATACTCTCCTTCATTATATTATTTTTTATTGACTGATTCCGGTGAACCCGAATGTTATGAAGAAGCAATGCAGGTTGAAAGCAGGAAGAAGTGGGAGGTAGCCATGGAAGAAGAGATGGACTCCTTAATGCATAACCAGACTTGGGATTTAGTCAGGTTGCTTGCAGGAAAAACTACATTGAAGAATAAATGGGTTTACAAGTTGAAGGAAGAAGATGGAGGAAAACAGAAGTACAAAGCTAGACTTGTGGTGAAGGGGTTTGCATAGAAGAAAGGTATTGATTTTGATGAAATATTTTCTCCTTTTGTAAAAATGACAATCATAACTATTCTAAGTCTAGTAGCAGCTGAAGATTTGTATCTTGAGTAGTTAGATATAAAAACAACCTTTTTCCATGGGGATTTGGAGAAAGAGATATAAATACAATAGCCATAAGGATATGAGGTAAAAGGGAAGGAGAAACTACTGTGCAGGGTTAAGAAGAGCTTGTATGGCTTAAAATAGGCTCCAAGGTAGTGGTATCTAAAATTTAACAGGTTTATGGCTGAACAAGGTTATACTAGGTGTCACTTTGACCATTGTGTTTATCTCAAAAGGAAAAATGATGGCACCTATATTATATTGTTATTGTATGTAGATGGCATGCTTGTTTCAGGTTCTAACATACAGGAAATAAATGTGCTCAAAAGGAAATTGGAAAACTGATTTGCAATGAAGGATTTGGGTGCTGCAAAACAAATCCTTGATATGAGAATAACTAGAGATGGGAAGAATCACAAATTAACATTGTCTCAAAGTGAGTACATAGAAAATGTGTTGAAAAGGTTTAATATGCAAAATGCAAAACCAGTTGGTATACCTTTGGCTAGCCATTTCAAATTAAGTAAGGAGGTGTGTCCCAAGACTTAGGAAAAAATGGCTCATATGTTTAAAGTTCCTTATGCATCAGTAGTTGGAATCTTAGTGTATGCAATGGTCTACACAAGGCCTGATATTGCACATGCAGTGGGAGTTGTAAGTAGGTACATGAACAATCCAGGAAAAGAATATTGGATAGCGGTGAAGTGGATTCTCAGGTATTTGAGAGGTACCACAAATCAAGCATTATGCTTTGGTGGTTCAAACATTGTCTACAAGGATATGTTGATGCAGATATGGCAGGTGACAGAGATAACAAGACGAGCACTACAAGATATGTATTTACTGTAGGTGGAACAACTGTTGGTTGGGTTTCAAAAATCCAAAGTGTTGTTGCACTTTCAACAACAGAAGCAGAGTATGTTGTTGCTATAGAGGCTAGTAAAGAAATGATTTGGTTACAAGGGTTTCTGGATGAGTTGGGAAAGAAGCAGGAGTTGGGCAGGTTATACAGTTATAGCCAGAGTGCCATACATCTTGTAAAGAACTCCACATTTCATTCCAAGACTAAACATATACAGCTCAAGTACCATTTCATACGGTTAGCAGGAAGATGGACAGTTGAAGCTGGAAAAGATACATACTAGCCAAAATCCGACAAATATGCTAACAAAAGTTGTAACCAGGGAGAAACTAAGAATCTACTTAGTTTCAATTGGTCTTCAAGTATGATGAAGAAGATGAGAAATAGCCAGGTCCAAAGTGGAGTTATTTTCTAGCAAATGAAGCAGCAAGGGAGTTGCTATAATCAGTCTCCAAGTGGGAGATTGTTGGGTGTGGAGCCTGATTATCTTATGTATTCAAAGGTCTCAGCCAGATGTATACCCCAGGAAGATTGTACACCCCTCCACATAGGGGGGACTTGTCCCCCCTGTGGGGGGGCTGATCCCCCCTGGCTCGGGTGTCTGGGGGCCAACGGTCCCCTGGCAGGGGTTCGCGAGAAGTGCCCCTGAAGCTAAAAATAGATGTAAAATTGCCTTGTAAAAGTCTAATAATTTCTAGTCAATATAGGCCATTCATTAGGCGGATGATCTAACGGTAGAAGTTATGTTTAGTTTAGGGTTTTTTTGCCCTAAAAGGCAACCCCTCACTATATATGAGCAAATTGTATTGCGTCTATGCATATCTATATTCTGAGTGTGGAAGAGAGAGGAGATTGAGAGTGAAGAGGGTGTTATAGTGGATCTGCTATAGGTTGTATCTCTTCAGTTCACTGGATAATATAAAAGGAAGGACTGGTTGTTTCTCCGTGGACGTAGCCCAAACTGGGTGAACCACGTATATCTGTGTTTATATTTCTACAATATTTTATGTGTTCCATTGCTTTGTAATATATAATTTTCTAACAAAATGAGGTTGCCCCCTTGAAGAGGCTAAATTCTAAGGTGTTGATCTATCTTTTCTATCTTTTTGTGAGCTGGTTCCATAACATTTGGTATCAGAGCTTTGGATTATAATGTTTCGCTACTCCAAATAGGTCATCGTGGCATTTCCGCTATAAAGTTTCTTTTGTGACGTTTCAAAAGCAAAAGAAATAACCCATTTGAGATGAAATCGTGTTGAACCTTGGGTCCAAATTTTAGAGTTTTTTGTGCTAAATTTACGGAGATGTGATCTAAGGAAGTGGGTCTTTTTGCAGACTCCTGAATTACATTCCAAATAGGTGACCATGGGAAAATTGCCATAACTTTTGTTTTGAGCATTAGATTGAAATTTCGTAAGAAGTTACAGAACGAGGACGGACTATAGTTTCTTGTATACATTTTTTAGATCCAAAGACTGCAACAGTGACATGTGGCACGTCATACAAGTTTGCTCTATTGAACTAGTCTATAATCAGGTCACCATGGGAGATTTGGCATAACTCTTCCTTGGAGAATCCAATTTGGATCAGACTGGTGGCATTGGAAAGAGGATGTAGAGGGCTATTACAGGTTGTGATTTCAGAACTGGAAGATCTGAAATTACAGAGTTATAGTCGTTTCAAGATCAAGCTCCTAAAATCAAGAAAAAGCAAGATGAGGAAGTTTGATGACAAGGATCTGGTAGATTGGATACTACAGATGGATAAATATTTTGATCTACATGGGGGACCACTGTTACAAAAAGTATTAATTGCATCTAATTATTTAGAACCGAATCAATTTTTATGGTATAAAGGGCTTTGTTCTCGTAAACCACTTGTCACATGGTCAATTTTCACGGAGGAAATGATAGAACATTATGAGGATACAAAGAGAAACACCTTCTTTAGCCAATTGATAAATCTCAAACAAAAGTGTTCAATGGAAGAGCACATTGAGGACTTTCAAAAATTGAATATGAGGGAAAATGATATTCTAGAGAAGCAGAGGATTGATGTCTCAATAGGGACTTTAAAGGATAACATTCAACATGTGGTTCGTCATTGGGAACCTGATTCATTGGAGAAGGCATTCAAGTTGGCAAGAAAAGTGGAAAGAAAAATTATGGAAACAATAAATTCTACCCCTCACAACTATAAACATGGAAGTGTTGTTTCTCCTAGCCTTCCACAACCTACAAGGGTGACACCATGAAAATTGGAAGAAAAAAGAGAAAAAGGGCTTTGTTACAATTGTGAGAGAAAATGCACTAAAGGTCATAAGTGTGCTGAGAAGAAATTATTTTACATAGATTATGAAGAGGAGGAAGAAAAGGATCAAGAAACATAAAAAAAGAGAGGATATACACTAGGAACCAACCCCAGAGAAGGAAGAAATGAATCTAACCATATCTTGTAAAGCATTGGCAAGAATTACCACTCCTCAAACTCTCAATATAGAAAGACATATCAAGAAGAAAAAGGTTCAAGAAGTGAAATATCACATCGAGCATTAAGAAATGAATCCAACCATATCTTGTAAATCATTGGAAGAAATTATCACTCTTCAAACTCTAAAGATAGAAGGACATATCAAGAAGAAAAAGGTTCAAGCAGTGAAAGATCACATCGAGCATCAACAACAAGCTCTCCAACTTTTAAAGGATAATGCCACTTTGGTGCAGAATTGAATGAAAAAATAGGTAGATAAACATCACAGTGAAAGTTTTTTTGATGTAGGTGATTGGGTATTTTTACGGATACATCTCAGGCAAGCTATTCATGAGAAGGAAATGTTGGCAATACTACATGCACTTAATAAATGGCGACCTTACCCAATGGGAAGACATTTCAATGTAAAAATGGATCATGATAGTCTTAAATACTTTTTAGAACAAATATTATCTTTAGAAGAACAGAAAAATGGGTCACGAATATGTTAGGAATTGACTTTGACATCATCAATAGAAAAGGGAAGAAAAATTTTGTTGCAGATGCAATCTCAAGAAAGGATGAAGATGTGGAAGCATTGTTTTGTGCTATTTCTATTATCCAACTAGATTGGATAAACGAAGTAAGGCATGAATGGAGGAGGGACGAAGAAGTGTGGCCACTCATTCAAAATTTGCAAAAGATCCCAATTCAAAAAATATGGCCAGAACTTGAAGAGGAAGGAAAAATCAAATTGAAACCTAGAGCAGGCACAAAAAAAAGAACCTGATAGCTACGAAATCTATTAATTTCAGAGTATCTCATCAAGTGGAAGAACTTAACTGCTGAATATTCCACATGGGAGGACAATAATTTTATACAGAAGCATCAATAACTACTCAAGCGTTGAGCACAACACTTTTTGAAGGAGAGGGGCATGTTATGCCCCTATACTACTAGTTTAACCCCTTATTGTTATTAGTACAACCCCCTTATTATATTGTTTTACCCATTTAGTCCCCACATTGTTACTATTGTGCCCCATATAAGCCCACTATTGTTATTATTGTGCCCTTACATTATTATTGTTATGTCGGCTTTGATTATATTATGACCCCTTAGAATCTAGTATATAGAAAGGAGGTCTTGTCATTTGTATCATCGAAGAATTGTTCATTTGTGTAATGTAAAGGAGGATGTCCCCTCGAAGAGGCTGAATTCTAAGGCATTGATCTATCTTTTCTATCTTTTTGTGAGCTGGTTCCATAACACACATGGGTGATGTCAGCATGTATGTCCCTGAGAGTTTGGAAAAAAAAAATTCTCCACTACTATAAGCCATGCACATGGACAATTTATTTATGCACAATAATGAATTTATCATATAGCTTTCGCATAGTAGTCTCGAGTGTTGATACTTCAGAAAGTATCACTTTCCTCATCTCTTCCATTGCAAAATTTGCACTCTACTATCTGGATTGTTTTACCTATTTCCTGGATGCCTGCAAGTTCTTTGCCATTTCTTCATTATCGGCTAACATGAACTTAACATCCTGCATAGGCCAAGGTGGAATCCACAATGACAATTGGATTCTTTTTGAAATTTGGAATTATCACGCTTTCCTCCATGAATACAAGTGATTTGCGATTATCCAAAAAGTGCTTTCTTTGTGCTCTTACAATATTTTTCTGCAACTCATGAAATGATAGATTGTACACATCAATCACCATATCATCATCAAGAAGAACTGGCTCTACTTGCTCACTGAGGAATGGTTCTAACACTAGAGGTGGCAGAGACTAAGAGGTCACCTCGGGCACTCTTGGTATGAGGCTAGTGCCTTGATCCTATGGCTCCTACCCCAACTCCATGTCTGTCACTTCAATTGGTTGCTCAAGCTACTGAGAAATCTCCCGATCCTACATTTGTTCACCCCCTTATTTAGTAGCCGGCTGTTCTAAATCCTCAACCTGTATGGGAATGGTTTTCTCTGTCATCGTGCCTTACCTTTATTTTCCCTCCTGCTTCTACTTCTATTCCCTTTCTCTCCTTCTCATCTCTTTCTCTTCCCAACTTCTTCTTTGTTTCCTACAACTTTCATTCTGCTTCCTCCATCCTTTTATTTTCTCTCTTCCTTTGCTCTGCTCTATTTACCTCTGCTTCCAAAGATAATTTCTCTAAGATAGGATCTTCTCTCATCTTATAACTTTTATCTACTTCTAGGTTCTCAGAAATCTCCCTCTTTCCCTCGTCCTATGTTGGCTTGCTGCTTATTGTTGTTGTTGTTGTTGCTTCCAGCACTGCTGCTACCTGTAGAGAAGCTTTCCAAGTTGTGGCTATACTAATGGGTTCATTGAGCTTGGAATGATTGTAACAATACCTCTAAGGGTCATCCTCTACCCAGTGACATGTCCCGTGGATCCATGGATAGTACAACTTCACATAGTGGTTCTTGAAAATATTATGGGGATCATACATATTAAATTATCTGGAGCCAAAATTGAACTTTACTATCTCCTTAGCTTCGACATCGCATCCTTCAAGCTCTTCATCTTGACACGTTGAAGGGCCTTCCATCACTCACCAATTGGCCCAACACAACTATGCAACCTTCAGGAAAGGTTTGTCTGCTCTCTTGACAATATAATTGAAATGTAAAGATGATCAAGAATTGGTAGGCCTTCCTCAGAGACTTTGTCTTGTAAACATGGTCGGGTTTCTGCATGACCTTTGATGGCTCCTTCACCTAGTGCTTGTCAATATCTCTGGTGTTTGAAAAGCTACAAGTGGCATAGAAGAGTGTATCCATGCGGTTCATTAAATGAGGTAAATGATACATTTGCTAATAGTTCCACACCCTGAAGGTGGCAAGATCTACCCCAATGGAACTGATCAATGTCACAACCTTTGGATCTATGTGTGATAAAATCCAACGGATTGTGTTTGTAAATGGGAAGGCAGGATACCTGCATGCAACCTTGTATAATCCTACTTGCTAGATATTGATATAAAATTGTTGATCTTCTAAGTATTCCTTGAAGTCCTTTGAAAAGTTATCCTTGATTTTCTGCCATGTCAACTTCATTCCCTTCTTAATAAACAACTGAGTGTTTGTAAAAACTAGAAAGTTCACTCACGCCTGTCCAAAATCTTCCCTAGTACTACTCTTGACAATATCCTTTGATGAAACTCTCTTGGAGGCCATGTTAATTGTAACTACTAGAGAGTTGCTCAATAACTATTTTACCTGGAGATAAGGAGGAAGCTTATGGCATGCAAATGATAGCTTGAAACCAAAATAAACTTCAAGAATAGACCAAGCAACAAACTGGGCCAATCCTGGGAGGGATTGCATAATCTTGGTTTATAGAGGTGACTAGATGGTTGTTGGAACTGCACATTGTGTAGTCCCCACAGTTAGCTGGGAGGTCTTGCTGGCTGGAACTACGTAATGTGCAGTTCAGTGTGGGAACAAGCCAAGACATAATATGCATTGTGTAGTCTTAGTGCATAGTTGGAGACATGCCTAAGCAACCTCTATGCAATTATAGAAGCCAAGACTGAGGCCTTGAGATCTAGAAATGCATGGTGCATGCTAGGAAAACGAGATTTGAGCCAAGGAAGCCCTAATCTTCCGAAGGGGAGTTTGAAATTGAACATGTCTTAAGGATAGTGTGATAATGAGTGCAGATTTAAGTGAATGATGATGCATGCAAGTAGAAAAAGTACATGAATCAATCATATGATGGAAAATGAAGCATGTGGAGAGAGTTGTCGCAAGGGAAAGGCAATGCAAAACTTAAAATAACGCCTCTACAAGCTAAAAAAAGTGAAAACACAAGTGATCTTTCAACAAAATAAGTGAAACAACATTCTCACAAGCTAAACAAATAAAAGGGACAGAAAAAGCATCAAAATACTAGAATAACAAGACTTACCTAGAAAAGCAATAACAATCGCACCGAAGGTTCCTTATTCTCCTCGGTAATGCTAGAGCTCCAATATTGAATATGAAAATGAGATTTGGAAGCATCGATTAAATATATTTGGGTCATTTAGGGTCTATGATGCGAAGGCCAAAAATCAACAAAAGGTGACACTTGGTGACAATTTCCAAAATAATTCAAGTGCCTCCTTTTGGAGTGCTAAATATAGATCCCTATTTTCTAGGGATTCCTTTTCACTTTTTTTTTTTTTTTTCTTTCAAGAAAAGTTTCCATGCATTGCCCGAAGATATTGCGTTGTTCTGGGAAGGAATGTGTAAATCACTAGCTCATGCATTGAGAAACTTATAAGGAAGAATCTTCTACGCAATTTTTGGGCTAAGAGGCTCTGGGCTACCCCTTATGCTCTGAATAGTTTCCAAGCTATAGGCTAGATTTCAACCATCTTTGTGCAATTTTGGAGCCGAAGGCTCACTGTCGGCTTGGATTGCACAATCCTTGAGAACAAGGGTGGTTTCCCTTAAGGGTTGTGTAGTTCACTAAGGTAAGCCTAGAACTGGGTGAAAACCAAGTGAAGATATCATATTGTGGGTTAGACACTAAACCAAGTAAGAAAACACAAGCCATAATGCAAAGGATGAAGCTCAATTAAAGTAAAAGTACCTGGGTCAGTGAATGATGAGCTACTATGATTTAGAAGGGAGGTCAAAAATGAAGGATAGGCAAAATTTTGGATGGTGTTTGTAGCTGCTACAACATTGACGACACACTCGTAGAACTCTAGCTCTTTGTTTGGACCTTGTCTCATGTAAAGTGATTCTAACTCTTTTGGAAGTATTTTTCTATTCTTTATTTTTCATAAATTCTTCACTAGCTTGAGTTAAAGATGTATTCCCTACCATTCTCTTTATCTGCAACACACATACCAAGCCAAGTCAACTGAGTTGTTTCGATTGGGGATGAGGGGTATATTGATGCACAAGTAATATAGATTTCCAGAGTTTTAGTTTCATCTCTAGTGTTGCTCCACTACTAGCAGGCCTCAACAATACCCCAACTGAGTCACTTCAGGAACACAAGCATTTCTTTACTTCCAGCGAGCTTGGAAAATACCTTGGTGTTGGTGCCTCGAAAATCGTTGCAACAACATTGGGCAAAACCACCCGGTTCGGACCTTAAAAGCAGCTCCTTTTCCGTTTGGTGTGGTGGCTCCGACTGGACATAATGGGACTAGTTTCCCAATGATAAATAAAAGGGGATGGATAAATGGGTGATTCTCTAATATAATGATAATGGATGAATGATTTAATCTAAAAAAGTAAAAATATGAATAACTATCCTATCCCGGGAAATTTCTGCTTTTAGTGTAACGTTTGATAATCTTTATCCACAAACAGGCATATAGATGACTTTATTGGAAAATAAAGATGTTTATTCATATGATAATTATTTTGTTCAATTAGTTGAACAAAGTAATCATTAAAACATTATTACACTATTCTTTATATATCATGGACATAGATATGATTGAAAGAATAACATTCCTTAAACATTCAATAGTGAAAAATATAAGGACTACTGTTAAAAAACACATACATATATTCAATGATAGCAAGATTAAACAAATGATGATTCACATGAAAGAATGAAACATGATCATAGATAACAATACCATATGTTATTTGGATCACTCCCGATATCAATCGTATTCAAATTCCTTTTTCCAACTTAGAAACACTTTCATATCAAGGCAATAGTGCACATCCCATCAAAGCTTTCTTCGTTAAAATTCGGAATATTGGCCCAGTCTTTATAAAAAATATACCAAAAGCACAATAGTGTGACTTCCAGATTTGAGTTTATACAAAAACTGAGGACCCTTTCTAAATGCATGAAAGGGCCTATAAATACTAATTAGGCTAACTAATTACAAAAATAAAATGCTATTAATTGGTACAACTAAATCATGAGTATCTTCTCAACAATAGGTTTGTTTGCAGTGGGCAGCATGATTCATTGTTTTGGATGATCTCCTTTTGATTTGAGTTGGCAAATTGCAAGCACCGGTTCCAATTCTGGAGGACGAATGAGACAAGAATGTAGTTGAGCTGAGTATGTGGCATCTTGGATTTCAGGAATGATACAACCGATCGCATCGGTTAAAAATTTGAGGGCGGCCCTTTGACTGTATGGTTTTACTAAGAAAAACCAATAGGTATCCCAAGTTAAACTTTGGATGTCGGCAATTAATCTTCCATTCTTCTCCAATTCTTGATTGCATGCTTGTTCCAATGCTTTGGCTGACAGCAATTTACCTGGAGTGCACTGCGAAATCATGTTAGAAAGATAAAGAGTCTTATAGATTAACTCAATTAAATTACTTGTAGATAATCTGCGTCTTGAAATTTCTCTCTCTTCTTTCATCAGTTGTGACTGCCATTCTAAGAAAATGATCTCTTTGTGTGACTCTAGAATTTTAGGCAGATTTGAGACTTTCCCTTCCTTGGTGTCTTTCCAAGCAAGAAAGTTCGTTAGAGTCTCATCAGCCTATTCCAAATCCTGCCTAGCATCGACTGAGTTGTCAATTATTGTGCAGTTATATCACAAAGGGGTTCAACCAGAGAAATGTTATGACATAGCTGTATTAACTGTGTAATCAATTCTTTGTTGATCTGTAGGGCTTCAGACCTGAAATCTGCTAGTTGCGGAAGACTCTTGAACTTTTATATTTGATGTGACAGCTGAGCAATTTGCTCGTCTTTCGTTTTCATCATTTGTTCATTCATTGTCTTTATCCTGGAAAATGCTTCGAATAATTCCTTTTGCTTTTGTATTGTGTTTGAGTCTATCATATGTTTCTCCTCAAGAAATTACTTATTCAATTGATTGTTTATCTGCTGCTGTGTTGATAGTTGTTGTTCCAACTATTCAATTTTCTTCTATGCTTCGGACACCTGTGACTGCAACGAAACAATTGATTGGTCCTTTTCTTTAAGTAGATTACTTACTTCAGATGCCTTATCCATAGTGGCTACCGAATAAGCTCCGGCATACTGAGAAAGTTTCGTAAGGTCATCGGAAGGGTTAAACTCTTCTTTCCACACTACATTAACTGTCTTTGTTTGTGCTGGAAACAGGGAAGATTGATCAAGTCTTCTCCTTTTCCTTTGTCTTTTCACTACATCCCTATGTTTGGGACTATAAAAGACATCTAATGGAGCTATGTCTTCTATCTGCAAAATAATTGGATCGGATGGATCTTTTGGAATTATTTCTACCTCAGTGCTAGTAGGTAGGCCGTTGGTTCCTTCATTTGGAACCATTGTTGATGCTGTATCTTGTCCAATTGTTACTTTGGGTGTGCTAGCACCTTGTGGACCTTCCAGATTGCTTATAATAGAGTCAAATTGTTGCCATTCTTGGAAGAGCTTGGGATCAATCTGAGTATCCATATTGATATTTTCACTACCCTTGTCATGTTCTTTCTCCTGCTCTTTCTCTTTTCCTCTTTCGAGAATCTTCTCTATAACAGGAGGTTTATCAATAATTCGTTGTTCAAGCTCGCTTGACTGGGTTGACGGGGTAGTAGCTAATAAGTCCAAAGGTAGATTTTGCAACCTCTATTCTCTGACCCTATCAAATTCTACTAGCCTTTCATCGTTATATCTCATTTTGGCCAGCATTTGTACCTGGAATAATGATTCTGCTGAAGAAAAGAAGTCAACAAATTCATCTTTTTCATGATCAAACCTTGTAAGTTTGGCTTATTCAAGCACAGTATAGGCAAATTTCCTTGGATCGAATTTCCTATTAGGAATGGTTGCAAGATTAAGCATGTTTATTTTTTCTGCCTCCTTCTCCGCATGCTTGTAGTCGTGTAGAGTATAAACACCACATCTCAAAGGAAAAGTAGGCCAAGCCTGCTTTTTAGAAGTCCTGAGAGTCTTGGATGTTCCTGCTGTTGTTATTTGGTAGGCCAATTCTGTTGGCATTCTGGCATAGGTTTGGAAGTTTTGGTACCATGGCATAGGTGTTGTCCTTGATGGCAACTCACTCTGGTGACAGATCACAGTTCAGGCTCTCAGAAAGAAGAAAAAGACATATACGCAGGTTCACTTTGACAAAGCCACGTATATACGCGGGTTGGACGTTCCCAAGGCGCGTATGTGTATATACACACTTTCATGCAAAGAAAAGTGCGTACATGTGGGAAAACTTGTTTCTGGTCCATGGTATTTAGTCCTTGGTATTTGAACCTATGGTTTTGGGCCATGGTATCTCGTCATAAGTATTGATCCCAAGTATTGGGTCCATGGTATTGAATTGTTATGGTTTTGGACCGTGGTATTGTGAAAGGCCTAAGACTATAAAAGAGGAAGGAGATCATTTGGCAAGGCATGATCTGAATTATTGAATATCTGAAAAAGTGCGAGATCTGGAATACAGTGATTGGGTTATGGTGCAGATTTGGATCTGAAGGAAGAAGGAACCTGCGCGTAAGGAGAAGGATAAGTTCTTTTGATGGGTCAAAATCTTAAGGCTTGAATGATAGTATCTTTGTATGGTTTTGATCAGTTCTATATGGCGCTTGCTTGATCTATAAATCTGGTTATCTGGGTAAACTAATATCTAAACATTTGAAGGGGTAAATTATCTTTATAGATTTGTACGCAGGTTCACTGAAGCAAAAGGGCATATACATGTAGTTTATGTAAGTCAAAAGGGCATATACACAGGTTGATCTGAGCACAGAAGCGTATACACGCAGTTTCGGTAAGTCAAAAGGGCATATACGCATGTTGATCTGAGCACAGAATCATATACACATAGTTTCAGTGAGTCAAAAGTGCGTATACGCAGGTTGATCTGAGCACAGAAGCGTATACACGCAGGTTTCTGAATATTGAAGTAGCGTACATCTCTTAATTTATGTTCTAGCTGTTTCTGTTGATTATTGCAGATATCTGGGTACAGAATTTGGGGTGTGATTACTATTATTATGATCTAGGTACAATTTTTAGAGAAGTGTCTATTTTGATTCAGTTTTGATTGGTGAAAAGGTGTTTGGTTGATGCAGAAATTCTTGATGTTTGATTGATATTATTTGTGGATCCAGTCTGAAAATTTATGAAACGTGGTCCCTGGAAGAAAGAGAAGGTTGTAGCATTTTGCAGGTAGCAGCCTACGCACTAGTATCTCAACTAGTGCAAGAACTAAGGGGGTTGTAGCTCCTTTCCAGGAGAAGCTGGAAAACGAGAGAGGGTTGTAGCTCTCTGCAGGTAGCAGCCTGTTATATATAAGGATCTGCAAACAATATATCGCTTGTAAATGAAGTATTGTTCTATATATCTGATAGATTATAGACGAATGCTAGCATTGGTTTTGTTTTCCCATTGGTCCACCTTATATTCTTGTGTTCTTGTGTGTGGTCTTCTGATCTTGCTTTACTGTTTCCTGGTAACTGTTTATTGATTCTGTTGATGTAAATTAATGATTCAATCTGTAGAATAAAGTAATTATAATTGGCATAAACTATACAGGGTTTCCTATCTGAAGTTCGATATATGCGGGTTATCTAACTGAAGTAGCGTAAATGTTTGGTTTGAAAATTAAAATAATTGACCAGATAATCGATTCCCCTTCTCAGTATTATTTCCAACAATTGGTATCAGAGCAGGTCCTTTAGAAGAAGCTTGATCGCTTGAAGGAAGATATATCATCATGAGCAACTACGAGAGAGAAGCATCAATCAGGCCACTAATTTTTGATGGGACCAACTTCGTCTATTGGAAGGTAAGAGTCATAACCTATCTTCAATCTCTTGGTACAGAAGTCTGGGATATCATAGATACAGGGTACACTTTTCCATCAACAACTCCTACAGATCTGGTTGAGAAGAAGCAGTTTGAAACAAATGCAAAGGCTGTCAACACTCTATTAGGATGTCTATCTCAATCAGAATTCATCAAGGTTATGTAGTATAAGACCGCAAAAGAAATATGGGACAAGATTGTGCTGTGCTATGAAGGAGATGAGCAGGTAAAACGAGCAAAACTTCAAACCCTTAGAATTCAGTATGAAAATCTCAGTATGTACAATGATGAAAGTGTGGCTAATTATTTCCTTCGTATAGATGAGATTGTTTGTTGTATGAAAAATTTGGGTGAAGAAATAAAAGAGGCTGTTGTGGTTGAAAAGGTTCTAAGATCTTTGTCTCCTAAGTTTGAATCAAAAGTTTCTGCAATAGAATAAAAGGAGAATCTACAGAAAATTACCATGTCGCAGCTACACGGAATTCTAACCTCTTATGAAATGAGGAAAGGAGGACCATTAGACAGGAGAGAAGCTGCATTCAAGGCTTCAGGTAAAGGAGATTACTATGAGTCATGACATGTGTCAGAAGAAGAGGAACAATCAAATTTTGTCAAGAACCTTCAATGGGGTGCTAGAAGATTCAAAGGTAAGTTACCCTTCAAATGCTTTGCTTGTGGAAGAGTCGGTCACTATGCTACCAAATTTCCTCATAAAAATAAGATTGACAAAGGTAAGGAACCCGTTGGATGGAACAAGAAACATAATGTAAGTAAGAAAAGCTACTGCACTCATGAAGACAGTGATGAACTCTCAAATAGTGATGAAGATGAACAAGGTAATAATTATAGACTTTTGATGGCTTTTGAAGATGATGATTTTATGGATGCTATAGATGAAGAAGGTCTTTATGAAGAGATTTATAAACTTAAAATTTGTATAGAAGAGAAAAATATTATTATTGATACTCTGCAATTCCAATTGACCGAAAGTGAAAAACATCATGAAAAGTTAGAGTGTGAAATTGTGAGACTTAGAAAAGAGATTGAGAAAACGAAAGCTCTTAATCTTAGATTTGTTAAAGGATTTGAAACGTTAGATGATATTATCAAAGTGCAGCGTTCTCCTCTAATCAAGACAGGTATGGGATATAATGAAGAAGCAACTCAAGCGCAAAAACCATCTACCTCCAAAAGTTATCTTGATGCAGCAAGAAGAAGTGAGCAAAGGCCCAATAGAGATCACCAGGTAAATCAGGGACAATTTACCTCAAGAGTGAACAAATACTACCAGGTAAATCAGGGGCAATCTACTTTAAGGATGAATAGAAGCTACAACCAGCCACAGGTAAAACCTTCTCAATTTGCCTCAAGAATGGATGTCAATAGAAACTATAATCACTTGGATGGTAGGTTTGATAATCGCAGGAGTTTCTTCAATGGCCAATGTTTCTCCTGTCATAACTTTGGTCACAAAGCAACTCAATGTGTTGCCTATAAGACAATAATGACTAGAGAATCTGAAAAACAAAGAAATATGACTGGAATCATGAAAAGGACGTACAATAACTTTTCTGCTCTTGAAAATGAAATAGAATGTTCTATTTGTAACAACTTCGGTCATGAAGATTTTGAATGTAGGAGCAGCTTTCGGTAGACATCTCAGAAGGAACAAGCCTTAAGTGCCAGAACATGGAGAATAAAGGAACCACAACCATAAAGATGTGGGATAGCCTTATATGCAGAAGGACAAGAAAACCAATTGTACATTGATAGTGGATGTTCGAAACATATGACAAGTGATAAAGAAAAACTTCAGTCATATAGTGCCTTGGAGAAGGAGAAGAAGGTCTCATTTGGAAATGACACCCCTGCACTCATAAAAGGTAAAGGTTCTGTTCTTTTAAAAGAAAAGGTCAAAGCAGAAAATGTTATGTATGTTGATGGCTTAAAGCATAATCTATTGAGTGTCAGTCAGATGTGCGATCAAGGAACAGAGGTAATATTTCGATCAAATGGATGTAGTGTTCGTGATATTGATACAGGAGAAACAGTGATCAAAGGCATAAGAACTCCAAATAATTTATACATATTCAAAGAAGGACAACAACAATGCTATCTGAGCAAGAATGATGAACACTGAGTATGGCACCAGAGGTTGGGGCATATAAGCTTCTCACAGAAAAGGAAAGCATGCAAATACTAGGCAGTTCATGGTCTTCCAGAAATCAAAATTCCAGATAATACAATATTCAAATCATGTCAGTTTGGTAAGAAAACCATAACTAACTTCCCTGAGAAGGAAGGATCAGCTAGCAGGCCACTTGAGCTTGTCCATACTGATGTATGTGGTCCATCTAGGAAAAGGACGCCTCGGGGAGAAGAATACTTTATATTATTCATTGACGATTATTCAAGGATGGTTTGGATATGACTGATGAAGCACAAAGATGAAGCCTTCGAAAAATTCAAATCCTTCAAAGCTTTGGTTGAAAACGAATCAGATCACAAAATTAAATGCCTCAGGTCTGATAGAGGTGGGGAGTTTACCTCAAATGAACTTTTCGATTTTTGTGAAGAACATGGAATAAGAAGAAAATTCTCTATAGCCAGGACTCCTCAACAAAATGTAGTAGTTGAAAGGATGAACGGAACGGTTCAACAAATGGCTCGTGCTATGCTTGATGAGTCTGGAACTCCCGCAACTTTCTGGGGTGAAGCTGCATTTGCTGTAGTTGTTATTCTCAACAAAACAAACTTCCGGGTGAACAACACTCAAACCCCTCATGAGCTCTGGTATGGTGAGACTCCTTCGGTAAAATATTTCAAAATTTTTGGAAGAAAATGCTATATCAAAAATATTGATGAACATCTTGGCAAGTTTGAGCCTAGAGTAGATGAAGGCATTCTCCTTGGTTACTCTCCCCACAGCAAAGCTTACAAGTGTTATAATAAAAGGCTTGGAAAAATTGTTGAAAGTATTGATGTAGTAGTTGATGAAGAAGAAAACACTCCTAGGCAAGTAAGATTTGAAGATTTTGAAGATTATGAGGACTATCCTTCAACATCAAATTAGACTTATGATGAAGAAGAAGCTCAAGAGGCACCAGATGAACAGATAAGGATAGAAGAGAAGACTCCATCCAAATACGTTCAAAAGAATCATCCAGAAACTCAAATTTTGGGGCAGAAAGAGGCAGGAATATAAACAAGAAGAACAATTGCAGAAGCTTCAAGCTATTTGGCATTAATTTCCTCCACTGAACCACAAAATGTAAGAGAGGCATGCAAATATGAATGCTGGGTCAAAGCAATGGATGAAGAACTTGAGCAAATCGAAAGGAACAACACTTGGGAACTGGTTCCTAGACCAAAGGATAAGAATGTTATCGGAACAAAATGGGTCTTCAAAAATAAATTGAATGAAAATGGAGAAGTAATTAGAAACAAGGCCAGACTTGTTTGTAAAGGGTATGCGCAGCAAGAAGGAATCAACTTTGAAGAAACATTTGCTCCTGTTGCAAGACTTGAGGCCATATGAATGTTCCTTGCTCTCTCAAGTTTTCAAAACTTCAAAGTATTTCAAATGGACGTGAAATCAGCCTTTCTGAATGGGGACTTGGAAGAAGAAGTATACATTGAACAGCCAGATGGGCTCATTCTTGGAAATGATCCAAATCTTGTATGCAGATAAAAAAGGCTCTCTATGGTATTAAACAAGCTCCAAGGGCTTGGTACTATCGTTTGGACAAATATCTTCATCAGCAAGGTTTTCAAAAGGTTCAGCAGATAGCAATCTTTATATAAAAATTGAAAATGACAAATTGCTAATACTTGTTGTGTATGTAGATGATATTATCTTTGGCAGCAATGAAGAAGCTATGAGTCAAAGCTTTGCCTTGGTGATGCAGAAATAATTCGAAATGTCTTTGATTGGAGAACTGACATACTTTCTTGGATTACAAATCCAACAAAATGAAGGAGGGATCTTCTTGTCTCAAACCAAGTATCTCAAATAGATTTTGAAGAAATATGGCATGGAAGATGCAAAACCAGTATGTACACCCATGGTAACATGATGCAATCTCAGTGCAAATGACGAATCAACAATAGTGCATTAACCAACCTACAGATCTATGATTGGAAGTCTACTTTATTTGACAGGTACCAGACCAGACATCATGCATGCAATAGGAATAGTTGGAATATTTCAGGCAAATCCAAAGGAAACTCATCTTCAGGCAGTGAAGAGAATTTTCAAATATCTTCAAGGGACTCAAAATTATGGCTTATGGTATCCTAGAGATACAGATCTCACACTTCATGCTTATACAGATGCAGGTTGGGCCGGAAGCGTGGATGACAGGAAGAGCACAAGTGGTGGTGCATACTTTATGTGTTCCAGATTAGTATCTTGGTTCAGCAAGAAACAGAGTTCGATTGCCTTGTCTACAGCTGAAGCAGAATATGTTGCTGCTGCATCTTGCTGCACTCAACTCCTTTGGATGATGCAGACCTTGCAGGATTTTCAAATCACTTGTACACTACCTATCTCCATCTTATGTGATAATACAAGTGCAATCAGCATTTCAAAAAACCCAGTCATGCATTCAAAGACCAAGCACATACCGATCAAGTATCACTTTCTTCGGGAATAAGTGTTGGAACAAAAGGTCAAGTTGAGTATGTTCCTTCTAAGGAACAAGTTGTTGATATTCTCACCAAACCACTGCCCAGGGAGACCTTTGAATACCTCAGGCAAAAGCTGGGGGTTGTTGATGCATCATCTTGTTGTTGAATCTCTTCTAAGTGGGGTTCATCTAGGTATATGCGTACATGTGCTGGTTTGCGGATTCGTCGAAGATCGAATGGTACATGTTCAAGGGGAGCATATGATGCATTGTTGGCATTATGGTAGCACAGAAGGAGAACATGGATGCTGATCTAAACATGGCTGTAATATGTCTCTATCTCTTTCATGGTCATTTATGGTGTTTGGTGGATTATGATTCTTCTTTGCAGATCTGGTTTATAGTCAGGAGGAGCATGTTCTTAGGGGGAGCATAAACCCTTTGCCCTTGATGTCAAAGGGGGAGAATGACGTTGAGGATCTTGAGGTTTCCATCAAGTCCAAAGGGGGAGATTGTTGGCATTATGATTCTGGTATGGCTCTATGATACAGGTGTTGTACTTGATGGAAACTCACTCAAGTGGAAATGGTCTGTTCAGGCTCTCAAAATGATGGAAATTAAGAGGCTCGCAGGTGAATGGTTCAAAAGGTGCGGACCCGCAGGATCGTCGTCCAGGAGGTGCGGTCATACCCGCAAGTTACCCGTTCAGAAGGTGCGGAACCCTAGTTCACTCACTTCAAGGCAGAGAAGCGCGCTCATGTGGGGGTTTCTTATGTTTGGCCCGTGGTATTTAGCCCGCCATTTCTGATGCTATGGTTTCTGCCCATGGTATAGGATCTATTTTAGCCCCGGTTTGGATCCCTTGTATTGGTTATTGATGGTTTTGTCCCATGGTGTGAATAAGGGCTTGACTATAAATAGGGAAGGAGATCACTTGGCTAAGGCATCTTTTCAATTGAATATCTTAAGATCTGAAATATTGGGTTGTCAATGTAAAATGCTTGATCTAAATCAAAGTAAATTTGAAGGTGAATCTAATAAGTCATGATCTCTCGGGCACATGATCAGATTTGTGCATCTGACTGTCAGTGGTACATTGGAAGGCTGTTAGTTCAGTTCAAATCAAAGGTCCGCTGGTAATTCATAGTACAGATGTGGAGGCTCGCAGTTCGGTGAAAGGTGCAGTGTGGTGGTACGTGGTCTAAAGAAAGGAACAGTGCGGGGGCTCGCAGCACGATCGAAGGCGCAGTGCGGTGATACAATAAAAGTATGCGGTGCAACAGAGGGTACACTGCGGAGGCACACGACGAAGCAGAAGAAGCCCTGCAGAGCAAGGTCAGAGGTACGCGGCGCGATACAAGGAGAAGCTGCAGAGATACATAGAAGTAGCGGCGCGATAGAAGTAGAAGGTGCGCTGGCACAGTAGAAGTACGCAGTAAGACAAAAGGTGAACTGCGGAGATACGCAGTATAGCAGAAGGCGCTTTGCGTTGATACAGAGGATAACATAAGGCTGGGTGCGGAGTCACGCAGTCCAGATAAGGAAAAACTGCGGATTTGTATTAAAACAGTTATTGATTATCTTTTATCTATTGCTGCAGAGTTCTGGGTTTATATTTCTGGTACTATCTTTCTGTTTATTGCATTCTGAGAAATTGGGTGACTCTTGGTTGATTGTATAAGGATTTTGGGTGATTTGCATGTACTTGATGCTTTGATCTTCTTGGATCCAGTTTGAAAATTTATGAAACGTGGTCCTTAAAGAAGTAAAAGAGCAAAAGGGGGTTGTAGCTCCCTTTCAGGAGAGACTGGAAAACGAGAGAGAGTTGTAGCTCTCTGCAGGTTGCAGCCTGCGTACTGGTAAACGATTGCACTAGTACAAAATCATTGTAAAAGAAGTTTCTAATTGAAAGAAGATAGAGACAAAACTGGCCTACTCAATGGAGAATTTCCTTGGTAGTAATACCTCTCAGTTTCTGACAAATCTATCGATTGAAACCTCGAATAATCCTTCTGAAAGCTACTCAACACCAATCTGCCCCAAAAACCCTACTGTCTATCCAATATGGATTGTGTCGGTCTCTCCTAGCCCAGCACTAGCCCTGCGTCAGCTCTCTGACCCTCTACGTCAACTACGCTGGCCTCTCTGATGCTCTGTGCAGTGCTTAGCTGCCTCTATGTGGCCCTGCGTGAGCACTAGCTGCTCCTGCATCACTCTCTCTGGTTGCTTTGTTGCCCTCCAGACACTATCTCTGCCTCTCTGTCTCTCTGTATTCAATGCCCCTCAGCTGCTCTCCGATCACTCATTCTATCTCTCTTAGCAAACCTCGCTCTAGAGAATAGAATGACTGATCACTTTAGTGTACTCTCCAAGTGACCCTCAAGCCTCCTCTTATACTTTTCCTGTTGACATCTCAACAGTCGAGATTAAGTCCCTAATCAACGACTAAGATTAGGTTTGGCTTGATCCATGTCTTTTGGACCATTCTAACATAGATTCATATTAATACACATTAATATTTTATTTTCCCTAAGTTTAGACTTAGGGACTCCATTAAAAATATTAATTATTTAAATATCTTCTGATTTGTTTAGAATCTGCCCAAACCTTTTCTAGGTATTAGAGATCTCATGTGCCCCAGCCTCTCCATCAAATTTCATGGTTAGAGCACATCCGATGCTACCCCAAATAAACAGCTAAAACCTCTTCGTCTTGGAGATGAAAACCCGAAAGCAATTCTTCTTATGTATTTTCAATTGACAAGTACCATTACCAAGACACTAACCCTTGACTTCAGTACATCTTCAAAACCTTGTCACTTTCCTTTGTTACCCTTCTCAGCCTCTCCTAATTTGATCCTTCTTTTCTGCATTGTACTATACTTGTTCCTTTGACTATGCTTAGAGAAACTCAGTCTCTATTTCAGTAGCCCTAAACAAGGTACTCTTTCTCGGCTCTCTTCAATATATTGTCAATACTTTTCTGCACCCTTTAAGTTACACCTTGAATCCAAGGTTGGGATCTATAAATGCCTCAGCCCTTTAGTATTGTATCACAGTTCCCTTTTTTAGTAGATTCCTCCTTTGAATTCCTGTCTTCGGACTTAGCTCCGAAAGCAATTCCTTTCTTTGCACTTTTTCACATAACTGAACTTGGTGGATGAGAACCAAAACAGTGGTATATTTATCTTTCTTTCATTCATTGTCTTCCTCTATTATTTCGCTCTTTTTGTGGTCCTTCAATAGCACTGTAATCACAAAACTTATATGAACTTCATGGTGTCAAATCATGCCACAGTCCATCTATATATAGAGATAGTCTTACTGCTTCTAGGCCGACATGACCTTTTGCCAGGAAGATGACTTGAACAAGTGTGTAGGCCGTCATGAATAAGGTAGGATATTCAACGTGTATTGAGCCATCTTCAAGGAGCAATATGACAAAGTTTTGAGGCATACTTTTACATCAATAATCCGTCCTTTGAGTGTAACATCACTTCATACACATGACTTGTTTAACGACAAGATGACAAATCCCTAAAGACTTCAAGAAGAAGTCTTTGACCTATAATAAAAAACTTCTTGCTCATGAAATCCATGAGACAAGTATTACAAAAATACACTTTATTATCTTTGTCTTCTTCATTACATAAATTCATATTTACAAGTCATTATGAAGGTCGAACCTAGTTACATTCTACAACACTCCCTCTTAACTAGGGAGGTATTCATAATGGTACATGATCACTCTCAATCTGAAGAATCTCATAAGAAGAATCAAATTGGTAATTCCATCTGTATAGCATCATATCAATCAACATTGTCATAGTGCAAGGCCTTGACTAACAACTCCATCTCTCTACAACACCATGAGCTACAATGCTAGTGAGACCAATGATTTACATACACCTTCATCATTGTCTCTCAAGGTACACACCCACCCGAAAGTTCATTGAGTATGACCTTCTAGGAATATTCTTATCTTGGGTTCCTAGCCCTCAAAGAATATTGGTCCTCTTGCCTACTCTTAGCTTGGATGCCCTACACATCTTCCAAGAGTATCAGATTCCAGATGATTACCCAATCCTCCCATTCTTTCTTCCCAAGTGAAGACAATAATGTTGTGTCCATCATATGTCTACATTTCCATTCATGGACTTTATCTAGACTTACTACTATTAGTCTTGGTCTAGTGCATGACAAATGAAATGAAAAACACAATTGTCACTCAATTCTAATCAGGGGTGATCTAATTCAAACTCCCTCTTGATCAGGGACCTGTCAGAGCTCCCTCTTAGCTAGGGACTCTTTTATACATCAACATATTCTTCTTCGTGGGTTCTTCAGCTACTTGATCAAATTCTCTCCTTGATGTCATGAAATTTAGTTGAGTTTCTTCCTAGTAGGGCAACAAGCATCGGTCACTTTCCTTCTTCTTCCATCATATCATTCCTTTCATCATGGAAAGTGGCCTTCTTGGCATACATCTAGAACTTTCTTCATATGGATACTTCTTTTCTCTCCATGCTTCTTTCAGGAGTTTCCATCCGTTGAATGAATGCTGGTTGTACTTGTACTTACAAGCCTTGTTCTAGTAGCCTTACATCAACTCATCTAGATATTATTCAAGAAATCAAAACATCACATTAAATCAAATCATAACTTACAAGATGGCTCTTCATCATGACATCTTCTTGTAGGTATCAACATCTTGCACACTTATTGACATATCTCCAAAGATATCCATTGTCAAGGGTCTTCATCTTTTCCAAACTTTCATCGAAGTCTTTATATCTTTTTGGGAGATTTCTTAGTCAAATCTTCTTGGTGTTTTGGATGTTGATTGCCTTCATCATGGTTTCATATCTCACGATCTCTTCCTTCCTTACACATTCCATTTCCCAGAGCTTTTAATTAGAGTTTCTTAGTCAACTACCTCATACTTTATATGAGGACATATTATGTTGATTTCATCTAGTGTGATTTATGCCTTCCTGCATTCTTTCAGATGAGAAGATCCTTTTTCTCTTGATCATGCTTCTCAAGATAGAAGTAATGATCCATTGTTACCTGCAACCATACGACATGACATTATAATATTAAATGCAAGCATACATACCTCATTTTACCTTGAGGTCGTATACGCTTCTTCCAGCAACTTCCTTGATTGAAGAGATCTTCAATCCCCTGATTTGCTTCATGTCATCACACGATTATCCTGTGAATTCCATAAGTTGGAGTTCTTGAGGAAACACTTGCTTCCTCTCTAAATGAGTGAACCCTCCAATGAGGATTCCATCACAAAACCTTGAGGATCTTGCATATCCTCATCTGGCAAATGTTTCTTGATGTCTGATGAGCCTTGTCCTGGATGACTTCTTACTTTCCTTTAATGTTCAATGAGATTCCCAAGAGCTATATCCTTCATGTTTGACTGCCATGGTTTTTGTCCCTTTTGTCCCTCATGATTTCCATGGTGATGTCACGATCTCTTGCTTCTAATGCTTTCATGGTGCCATGCTGCATCTTATTATCATTGTCATATCTTATAACACACGATATAGGAGCTTACAATAGGATCCTTTTGTGAAGATATCCCTTCATTCTTCGATACTTTCAATATGACATGTTTCATTGCATCATATATCTCTTTGATGTCTCCAATATTATTTTGTGAGAGGACCTTAAGAGTCCCTTCCTATGAAATCAAAAGACACCCTTTTTATTGATATGCTCAATGACTTCTCTTATCTTTGAGGACCATGGCTATCTTTCTTATTTCATGCAAGGACCTTAGGTTACTGAACCAGTATATCGATTTCCTTGCAAAACGAAGTCATTTAAACCAAGGATTGATAATAAACATGAAAGATACTTACTTGGCATGTGAAGAGGAGATCTTCACCTTGATGCTTCCTTGAATGAGATCCTTGCTTGAGCTTCTTAGCATGACAAAACTGAAATCATTTTATAAGACTTCCTTTGCGAACTTCTTGTATTGTCCAAAACCAACCACCATAACATAATTATGACATTACCAAAACTGCTTCAGACTATATGTTATTGAGATCACTTGAGCCTTGAGATATTTTGACTCCTCATACATATGATACTTATGATCATTGATATCATATGACACTGATCATCTTATGGTACTGTCATATAGGTCGAACCAATCAATGTTTGAGATCAATTGTAATAAAGTAGCAACGACAAGGTGAATGATGAGATTACTCTTGACATCGAGCAACATCGTGTGACATATCACTGTGAAATACTATCGTTGTTCCAAACTTCTTATTACAGAGGTTATAACATTGTCAAATGGCACCTATACAGTGAAGCATTGTCATTGTAGTACCACCGAAAGTTTACCCATATTCTTGATCGAGGTTCATATCATTGTGTTAGCACTAAATACTTGCTACATTGAAACTTCATTACTACAGTGTCACTTTGATCTTCTTACTGTGAACCCTTCTCACTGTGCTGTCAAAGAAACTTCATCGGTGTAGTGGGACCGAACTGAAGTAGTATCCAAACTGTGAGACTGTGGAAACACCGAAAACATCAAAGTTCTTCCCTGTAATTCCATCGAAACATGATTTCTAATATCACCACAATATTCTTGTGAAATCCGAGCTTTTGTTACATCACTAAAAATATTCTCTTTGAATTTTTGTTCGAACCTATCTCTCTAAGATCATCGAACTAGAAGTAATGTAGAGATATAGTGTCGAAACAGTCATTGTGGTGACTTCAATCCTTTGCCCAAGAGATAGCCAACCCTTAAGTGTCACTGAGATGGCCTTGGCTGTAACCATAGCTCTGATACCATGTTGAGAATTGGGTAGGGAAAAGATTAATTCGAATTCTCTTACATGATTACTACTTGTGTAACTCTTCTGGTATTATCGTTGTCCTTTATTACTATTTACGTGCAATACATCAAATAGCAATAAAATCAATAAGAGTAGTGACAATGATTAGGCTTCAAGCCAGGGCTAAAACCTCTCCCTCTTGGAGAGGAAAACCCGAAAGCAATTCTTCTAATGTATTTTTAATTGACAAGTACCATTACTAAGACATTGAACCTTGACTTCAGTATGGCTTCAAAACCTTGTCACTTTCCTTTGTTACCCTTCTCGGCCTCTTCTAATTCGATCTTTATTTTATGCACTTTACTATACTTATTCCTTTGACTATGCTTAGAGCAACTTTTAAAATTGGAAACTAGGGCCAAACTCCATGTGGGTCATCTTATTAAAGGCACCTGCTATTTTTCTTGGATGCCTCTCATCGAGAGGTGTAGGATTGATCTAAAGATCATCTGATTCCAATAAGTAATCATGGAGATATGAATTTATTTGTGTTATGGGACAATTTGTCAAGGTCGGCTAGCAACTGAACAAACCCCACTTGTGCTCAAGGTTTTAGTATAAATAGAGGTGGCCTTCAAGACATTTCTACACACTCACTTGGGATCTCTTCCTCTCTATGTGTCTTTAGGTTTTAGTAGGAGGAGAGATCCTAAGGGATAATGTTGCCCTAATGGGAGAAAGGATCTATGCTACCCTAATGGAGATCTACGCTGCCCTAATGAAGAAGCCCTAGGCGCAGAAAGGAAGGGATATCTAGCATGGTGAAGGAGGCCTAACAACAGACCCTAATGCAATCCCATCATGCCCTAATATATACGCTGTCCTGGAAGGGTTTCAGATAGCCCATAGAAGCATCAAGAGGGATACATTAACAATAGTAAGGAGGCTCCCTTCACTGCCCTAACCTACCCTCATACGTTGTCCAAAGGAGCCTATACACGCTGCCCTAATACGCAACCCTAGCCACATGTTCTAACCTCAGCCACAGGCAAGGGATAGACTTGGCTACAGTCAAAGGAGAGCTCTAGCAGCGTTAAGGAGGAGCTATTCCACAATCTAATAAGGTGTCCTAGCCGTAGTGTAAGGAGGCCTAACGAACAATAAACAAAGGCCCTAAGCCGCAGTCTAATCAATGATACCTAGCTATTATTGTGTCTATAATACGCAACCCTTATCAACAGTACAAAGAGGCAAAATGTATGTTGTAGGTGACAACATGTCTAAGTGTTGTAGGTGCCTAAGTGTGTTGAAGATGACAACATGGACTAAGTGTTGTAGGTGCCTAGGTGTGTTATAGGTGACAACATAGTACTATAGATAAAACAGTTACAAGGCATGAGTTAAGGACTAGGAATTCACTGTCATAAAGAAGAAACAGTGAAGTCTGCTCTCTAAGTTGTATGTTATCTAGTGAACACATGATAACGACATATTCAGTCTAATATATGGCATGTAAGATATATACATGATGTAATAAATGGAGGACAGTCTTGTGGAAGGTAGAGACACCCTTCCCTTAGAGGAGAATTGCAGACAAATCAAGGCAGACATTGTGACTGTTAGTTGACTGCACTTTGGAGGAGTCTAGCTACTATGCTAGGCTGTAAGCCATAGCAAGTAGCTAAGACTGGTGAGTGTAAAACAACATATTGGATGCAATGATGAATGCAGCATTGGGTGCAGATCAGTGATGAGAGCAGCTCAGTGATTGAAGCATCACAGTGACAGGGGCAACAACATGAAGTGTACAGCATGGTCATTAGGTCCAGCATTGTGATGAGGTGCAACATGATGACGAGATGTAGCACGATGATAGGTGGAGTCACCTTAGAGAATCAATTGAAGCAGCTTGTCTTCAACTGATCTCATGTATCATCTTCTTAGAGATGATCTATGCTCTTATCTAGATAAGTCAAAGTGTCGACTTTTGTTGTAAATGTACTATCTCCCTCTTTCTGTGCTGAACTATTGAAGAACATATAAGAAGAATTGATCAAGGGTTCCCCACATTGGGGTTTGTGCCTGGCTAGCACCCCATCTTGTGTCCTCTTTTCTTGGCTTGTCTTCTATAATTTATATTTATGTTCTATCTGCAATTTAATTTAATGTTGATGTGATTGCTAATGTGGAAAAGATATTGAGCTAACTGTGAAAATTGAATTAAATTGCTCTAAGCATATAACATACCTAAAATTAACAGAAACTAGGTCTCTATTTCAGTAGCCCTAAACAAGGTACTCTTTCTCGGCTCTCTTCAATACACTGTCAATACTTTTCTACACCCTTTAAGTTACACCTTTAATCCAAGGTGGAGCTCTATAAGTGCCTCAACTCTTTAGTATCAGATCACAGTTCCCTTTTTGAGTAGATTCCTCCTTCGCATTCCTATCTTTAGACTTAGCTCAGAAAGAAATTCCTTACTTTGCACTTTTTTCACGTGACTGAACTTGGTGGATGAGAACCAAATTAGTGGTCTATTTATCCTTCTTTCCTTTGTTGTCTTCCTCTATTATTTCATTCTTTTTGTGGTCCTTCAATAGCACTGTAATCACAAAACTTCTCTGAACTTCATGGTGCCAAATGATGATGCAGGCCATCTATATATAGAGACAGTCTTACTACTTCTAGGCCGATATGACCTTTTGTCAGGAAGCCAACTTGAGCAAGTGTGTAGGCCGACATGAATAAGGTAGGATCTCCAACGTGTATTGAGCCATCTTCAAGGAGCAATATGACAAAGTTTTGAGGCATACTTTTACATCAATAATTCGTCCTTTGAGTGTAACATCACTTCATATACATGACTTCTTTAACGACAAGATGACAAATCCCTAAATACTTCAAGAAGAAGTCTTTGACCTATAATAAAAAACTCTTTGCTCGTGAAACCCATGAGACAAGTATTACAAAAATACATTTTATTATCTTTGCATTCTCCATTACATAAATTATGAAGATCGAACCTAGTTACATTCTACAACAATTTTGACAGCTTAGATGCCCCTGGGTCGCGGCTAGTCAAGCCACAGATTAGTTGTGTCAGTTATCTTAGGACTCACATTACCTGACAAACGGAAAAGAACAACAAATATGCTTGCAAAACTCATGGACATAGCAAAGCTTCCTCCAGAGATACCTATGAAATCACATTTAGCGCAATTTAGATTCTCAATGTACCAAATAAAGAGTAATTATTTTTTTTCAAATTGAATTAACAATTCTCTGGAAAAGAGTGCCCAAGTTTTATGAGTAATAGAAAAAGTATTAATAGTTTTAACCTGCAACTTTGTTCAGACTTTCTTGATCTACAATATCCTTCCATTGATATCTCTAGGTAATCTACAAAGTGAACTCACACACCCAAACACATTTAAAATGATGGTTGAAACTGTAAGACACACATATCACTACAAATGGGCTACTAAGGCTAGATGTGGGTCATATAGCTAACAAGGGTTTGGAGAAACCGATGTCATACATTGGCATCATAATAAAAATTGTTTTGAAGAACTCTTACAAGGATTCAATTCTCAGTTCTAAGATTAAATATAAATAAATGCTCATAGTTTTAAATTACACATTGCATATAAAAATAAAATTCTTAATGTTGATCAGACTCCATTGCTAGAGCGGAATTTTACCCACATATATGTGAGACAAACAAAGATGGAAAAATGCAAAAATTAAAAGCAGCAGCCTTAGTCCATAATACTGCCATTATAACAAAATAGAGATCCCTTTTGATATTTAAATTTTAGCCATGCATTTCCTGCAATACATCTGTTCATCTGATAAATAAGCTAAAGATTGAAAGGTGTGAAGCTTTTTTTTAAGAAAATAATGTACGAGAATGAGATAATGTTCTCACTTGCTGTTATTGAAAGGGAAAAAAAAGCTTATATTGCCAGCCAAGATGAGCAATATTTCAATCTCCAAAATCATATGTTATTAGTGCATACATTTTTGAAAGGTTGCAATTAACATCACACGATGGTTTCAGTTCACCTCAAGCAAAATGGTTTCAGTTCACCTCCCACTGTTTTCAAAGTGCATGTACTTATGATCAGAGGTCTAGATTTTCAAACTAAAACTAGACAGCATATATGAGAGAGCATCAATCAAGATGATTTTAATTCACCTCACGGTAAAACACCCCATCCTAGTGCTTTCAAACTGCATGTACTTATGAACAAAGGTCCAAATTTTCAAACTAAAACTAGAGAGCATAAACGAGATCAAGATTTTCTCTTGAAGAATCAACTTTTCATCAAACTGTGATGATAACCTTCTGCCACCTTTTCTTTTCAAACAGTTTCTCTGAGTTGGCATTGCTTTCCATTCTTCATTGTACTCCTGTAGTACTGCACAGAAAACAAAGATTGGCTTACCATATAACAATGCAGAATCAAAAATCACTAATTTCTTTTACAATACAACCCCTTACCTATTCAAGCAGAAACTTGCAGGAACTAAAGTACATATGTAGTTATACTTATAACCAGCCATAAAAAGCAAATTAGAATCATTACCATAAATTAACATCTAATCCTTCTTATGGACTGCAAGGCTATTTGACACATTATCATGTTTTAATGATTCATTTGGTACAAACTACTTCCTCATTGCATCTGATAGTTTGAGGAAATACACTTTTTAGAAGAGTATGCTATTTAATTGAATAAAAGGCTAAAGCTAGTCAATTTTATAACCAAGTCGTTTTGTAGATTACTTCAGGAATCTGATGCTCAGTGGGAAAGCATAGTAAGGTTAAAATATTTAAAAAGGAAGAACCCGACAGAAATGATCAAGCTCAGAGATATACCGAAAAGGTTACCAATCTGGAATAGCATATCCAAAAATGTAAAACCATAACTGACCTTGTTTTCAGGCAGGTTAAATCAGGAACCAATGTATTATTCTGGGATGATCCATGGAATGGCCACAAACTGTTCAAAGAAGAGGACTATGAAAGGATGTCAGAAATAAGATAAAGGAGAAAGAATGAAAAAAAAAACAGTGACTACTAGGAAGAAAATGAAGACCCATCCAAGTCATTGCAAACCTGGAAAATGATCTCTAATTAGTCCATTGAGATTGATAAGGAAAGAAATTCTACATTGGAAGCAATTCTGTCCCTAAGAAGATTTCTCAAGAGGAAAGGAGAGTAGAGTTTTGGCTGGAACAAAGATGCAAATGGTAGTTACGGTGTCAAAGAAGGCAACATGGTGTGCTTTGTAGAGAAAAAGGATTTAGTCCAACATAAAATCTGGAGAAAGGTACGGAATCCAATGATATAGCAAAATCTGGAGAAAGGTATGGAATCCAATGATACTTTTCCTCCTTAGAAATTCAGAGGCAATATTGGTCCTTCGAGGTGCAATGTATGATTGGAGGCAGAAGAAAGTAGCAGTCCCCTGCACAAGAGTGCCTTTGCATCTAAGGTATGGTTTTTATGGAGAACTTGGACAAAGCAGCCCATTCTAATGGTGAATACAATGCAGGAATTGTTGGGGTGTAATCTATGGAAAGCAAGGAATCTTATGATTTTTATGAGCAAAAGATTATCCCCTGCATAGGTGTGGTTTCAGATCAAAAAAGCACAAAAAGAGTCAGCGAAGGTAACAAATGAATAGAAAATAATCTCATCCCAATCAGAAGAAATAAACTTGATCGAAGAGATGAAGACACAGATGGTCTGGGGAAATGGCACTAATATGAAAGCTGAAACCATTGCACTTTGGGGTTTATTATGGTTCACCAGTTTCTTGGATATACCAAGCTTGCAGATCTTTGGAGACTCACAAGCACTAATCAATCATATGCTGGGTTTATCCTCTTACAGGGTCGGCTCAGAAACATTGAATATCTTAAAAGATCCTTTCAACATATATCTTTCCACCATATTCATTGGGATCCGATTGTGGATGCATGCATATCATTTTGAGGTTGGGTAATTACTCTATGGATGTCGGGACTATGACCCTCCCAGGATGATGTCTACTGATTGAACTCACACAGTCCAGTCCCTGACAGCCCAATGCTGTCCTTATGTTTTTGTTCTTCATGGTTTTTTACTCCCGTTTATGATGCCGATTTATGGATACTATTTTTGGCTTACTGTTATAGGCCGATGGTAATTGTGTACTTATTTTAGGTTCGGCCACGGTGGCTTTCTTCACCCTTGCCTGTTCTTGTTTTCTGGCAGCATATAGTCTTCCACCCTGGCCTGTTCTTGTTTTCTGGCAGCATATAGTCTTCTTATGGTGGACTGTTTTGATGAAAATATTTCACTATAATGTATTGGTATTTTATATAATTAATAATAACCAGCGTTTTTATCCTTCTGAAAAAAAAACGCAGATGGTGACCTCAAAAATCCTGCTGAGCCTGGGTAGTGCAAGGTTAACTACGATGGGCCATAGAAAGGAAGCCTGGATATAGCAGGGGCAGTGGGCATAATCAGAGACTACCAAGGTAAAATCAAGCTGGTCCTCTGCAGAGACTTAGGAGAATGAACAAACAATATGGCAGAGAACAAGGGGTTATTTCGGGATTGACAAAAGAAGAGAGAATTGGGTCCAGTAAAATCAATATTGAAGGAGATTCCAAACTCTTTATAGATTTTCTCAATAAGAAGGTTGTTAACAGTTGTGGGAACTAATGAAGCAGTAATTCAACGAAGTCCAATTTCAGAGTTGTTAGGTTGAATGGCTAATCATACAATCTTGTAGAAAAAGAAGGGATCTTGTTGAAACTAGGTAATGAGCAATCTTGTTGAAAAAAAAGGGATCTTCTTGAAACTAAGTGATGAGCAATCTTGTTGAAATGGCACAGGAGATTGCACGTAAGCTGACCTATGAAGACGCCCTCAAATCAGTCTCAGGAGGATCAGTAAAGGAGCACTCACTCTTAAAAAGACGAGGCCCCGAGACAAATCAGCAGTAGTATACAGCAGTCGTAGTCAGATATTTCACAGCGAGAGATTGTTATGTAGTCCCAAACTCAGAGCGTAGCTCATACGTCCTCTGCGTTGCCGTCGATGAAATATCATCACCACTTCGTAAAATTTCGAGAAGAATACGAAAAATCGAATAATCTATGCCGTAGCGTCACCTCTGGGTAATGAAATTATCCATTTCATCACATCACATCATGTGCTACAACAATAGGGTATGGACTCTCTCAACATGGGCCCAATCACATGCTTGAAAAGTAGGCTTAGATATTAATACCATATAATATTATTGTTGGTGAGATATTTTGTATAAAGGAGATGCATTTTGGAAAAGATATTCTAAAAATGAAAATGCATGTGGAAGCTCTCTAGCTCAAATAGGGAGGGAACCACGCCCCCTGAGTTTAGATTGAAAGGTGGGTCTTAGCATGAAGAGAACCAAACCTCTATTTGGATTTAGATTGAAAAGTGGATCTTAACCTGAACTGAAGGCTTATGAATTTGACTCTAAATAGGTATTTTGACCCTAAATAGGTATTATTAATGGAAATTTCCAAATTGTTTATTTTTATTTTTTTTGAAAAAGTAGAAGTTTGATGAGGTTCTGGGATATATTAAATATAATAGTTTTAGTTTTATTAGATATTAATACCATATAATATTATTGTTGGTGAGATATTTTTATAAAGGAGATGCATTTTGGAAAAGATATTCTAAAAATGAAAATGCATGTGGAAGCTCTCTAGCTCAAATAGGGAGGGAACCACGTCCCCTGAGTTTAGATTGAAAAGTGGGTCTAAGCATGAAGAGAACCAAACCTTTATTTGGATTTAGATTGAAAAGTGGATCAAAAGTGGGTCTAAGCATGAAGAGAACCAAACCTTTATTTGGATTTAGATTGAAAAGTGGATCTTAACATGAACTAAGGTTTATGAATTTGACCCTAAATAGGTATTATTAATGGAAATTTCCAAATTTTTATTTATTTTATTTATTTTTTATTTTTATTTTTTGGGAAAAAGTAGAAGTTTGATGGGTTCTGGGATATATTAAATATTATAGTTTTAGTTTTAT
The DNA here is from genome assembly GCA_000404065.3 of Pinus taeda. NCBI lineage: Eukaryota > Viridiplantae > Streptophyta > Pinopsida > Pinales > Pinaceae > Pinus > Pinus taeda. The sequence continues at coordinate 84,763 of APFE030106101.1, read as the reverse complement.
TATGTATTATTTATAATTACAAAAAATTTACAAATTAATCAAGTTTTTTTGAAAACTTTTGGGGAAGGAAACTAAAAGGATCACATTTATGTAAATAGAAATATTCTATGAGGCATGCCTCTAACTCATCAATGTATATCCCAAATAAGTTCAATGAGAGGGCACAACCTTTTTTACACAATTGGTGCTCCTAATGAAGTCAGAGAGTCCATGGAAAGTGTGAAGCTAAGATATAACTATCTCATAAAGTCTCATGCTAACAACTATGAGAGACTCAAAGATTCTAATATAGCATTTTGTGTGGAACAATGAGTTCCTTGGGACAGAGTCAAAAGTTTCCCAAAAATCTAGAGAGAAATAGAAAGCTTTTGATTAAATCATAAGCACTTAATTGACCTTGACCTATCTCCTGGTCATAGTGACCATGCTTATGGCATTTGAAGCACTCAACTTTAGGCATGTTTTTTCTATGCCTTCTCTTGGAGTCTTTGAATTCAGGAGAAGAATTTCTTGGATTAGATGGTCTCCTTCTATCTTTCCTCTTCTTGGCTTGAGCAACCAATGCAGAGGGCTCTCCTTCCTCATTCTTTTGAATCCTCCCCCTAGAAATCATCCTAGTTTCTTCTTGAGTACATTTACCAATGCGCTCATCAAAAGTCAAGAACTTAGTAGTGATGAAGGTTTCCCAAATAAGAGGAAGACCTTGAAGAGTGACCAACACCAACTCTATGCCAGATATGGGCTCACCAGTAGTTTGCAATTGATCTCTTAGTTGGGATACCCACATGACATAAGATTGCACAAATTCCCCCTTGTTCATCTTCAATTCCTTGAGTTTATTCTTCAAGGAGAGGATATGATTCAAGTTGTTGACCTCATACATCCCAACCAACTTATCATAGATGTACTTACACTTCTTCAATTTTCCAACATAAAAAGCAAATGATCTTACAAGGAGTCAATAAGATTTTTTTTAGATTTGATCTCACCTTTCTTGTACTTATACTTGGTAGCAGCATGGGCATTCTTTGGAGGCTTAGGAACTTTTCCTTCCACATATTCTAGGACATCATTTTCATCCAATATCACTTCCAACCTAATCCTCCAAGCAACAAAATTTGATGAGTCGCCCACCTTCTTAGAATCCTTGAAGTAAGAGGTTGACATCTTGACCAAGTCAAATAGGTTCCTTCAACTTCTTCCAAAGATGTTTTCTTTAGTCTCTTGTCTCTTTGGGCTTGTCTTCACCTTAGCTCTAATACCATGTTAATTTTCCACTATTCTATGTTGTTACAGTCACTTTAGCCCAATTCTTTTCTTCAATTAGCAATCACTTTCAATTCAATTTGATCTTCTAATATCAAATAGCAATTTTAGATAGAATAGTAATTGCAATTAACAATAGAAGATAATCAAGAGCAATAAGTGACATAGGATTTGGTTAAAGACTAGGGAAAAACCCACAAGGGGGAAACCCTTTCAAATTCTTCTTCTTATTAGATTGTCATAAAATGTTTAGAAGATAGATTACAATAATCCAATTCATCAACAAAAGAGTCAAAGTCAATTATTTGACTATCCAAGAGATCTACAATCCAATATCTAATAGACAAGCCTCAAAGTCAATTCTAGTCAACGAGTCAATGTTTACAATTCTACTCAAAGTCAACGACATTAATAGTAGTCCCAAAAACTCAACGGCCAACAATCAACTTGCCTTTAAAGGAGCTCGGCCAACTGTCCAAAAAATTTCCCTTGAATTCTATTCAAAAATGCAATCAAAATAGTCCCAAAATAGCCCTTCAAAATTGATCAAAGTCAAAGTCAAAATCTGCAAAAACCCTAATAGTAAAATTGCAATCAACCAAGGTTAAAGTGCCTAGATTCGTCCTCCCTGCCAAATAATTCGACCTCCAAAACAAATCCAAAATTTGAATTCAAATAAAGTCAAAATGCTCCCAAACACCAAAAAGTCAATTTTGGTCAAAGACATATTTT
>APFE030106101.1:7354-42373 GCA_000404065.3 Pinus taeda | reverse complement strand
CCTTTCAGTCTGGAGTCAAACTTTCAGTCTCTTGTACTTCTCCTAAAGTTGATGCTACCTTATACTGTCAACTTGTAGGAAAACTCTTGTATTTAACCCATTCTCGTCCTGACCTTTCCTTTGCTGTTGGCCTTGTTGCTCGTTTTTTGCAAAACCCCCGTGAAAGTCATTGGAAAGCAGCTAAAAGAATACTTCGTTATGTTCGAGGTACAATACAGTTTGGGATTCATTACAGTGCCAAAGGAACTCCTCTATTAGTTGGTTTCACTGATTCTGATTGGGCTGGTGACCCTGATGATCGGAAGTCTACTGCCGGTTATGTCTTCACTCTTGGTTCAGGACCTATTACATGGGCTTGTAAGAAACAGGCTGCCATTTCTCTTTCGTCAGCAGAAGCAGAGTATCGTGGTGCCGTGGAAGCTAGTAAGGAAGCCTTGTGGCTTCGTCAGATCCTATCAGAATTGGGCTTTGAGCAGCAGCATCCGACTACACTTTGGTGTGATAATCAAAGTGCCATTCAGCTTTGCAAAGATTCAGTTCAGCATCAGCGCAGCAAACACATTGAACTTCACATGCACTTCATCAGAAAGCTCATTCATGACCATGTTCTTGAAGTGCAATATTGTTCAACAGATGATCAGGTTGCAGACATCTTCACAAAGGCTCTCACAGAGGCGAAGTTCACTAAACTTCGATATATGCTTGGAGTTCAGGAAGTTGTCACTAAGGGGGGATAGGCTCTAGTGCCTCCTTCCTTCTCCTATTGTGTCATATTTGTAAATCCTTCAATCCTATCCCAAGTTGTTCTTAAGGGGGGATGTTAGGATATTCCGACACATAGGAAATAGTTAAGTTCAATTTGGTCTAGTATAGAGTTAGGTAAAGTGTGTTTCTTTACCGTTGTACATTTTGTAACTTACAATCCGACGGTCACGATATGTAGTGATCCGACGGTTCATTCTCTCCTCGGTATTACCGACACTTGATCCGTGGCTTGACACCCGATTGGTCCATGAATTCTATTTAAAGCGCATGGAGGGTCATTTGTAGGTTAACCGTGCATGAGAGAAGCTTATGTAAATTTTCATTCTTTTATTAATAAATTGCCTGTAGTAGCCACGTTGGCGCAGGCCGTGGACTGTTTCCCTCTCTGAGGGTTTTAACCACGTCAAAATACTGGTGTATTGATCTGTGATCTGTTTGTGAGCGGTGTCCTTTTGGTGTTCTGTCTGAGGAACTTACCCTATATATTCCTACACATGATCTATTTTCTTTAAGTATCTAGCATGATCTAGTAAAATGCACTTTTGTACTCTTAGAATGTGTTGGATTGATTGAAATTGGGTGAATATTGTTGAAACACATGAGAAGGACTTATCATACATCGTACTTTTATTTTATGATTATGTTTTATTTATGTATCAAGCAATTGTTTTATGTATGAAAGTTTGAATTACAGTTTGGCATTATTTCACTTTTTTATGATGTTAGCTCTGATTCTATTCTGAATACATGAACGATTTTATATGTGATGTATTTCTCTCAATTGTTTTGTCTAACTATTTATCCAAAATGATTATTGTTAAATGATTTAACTTCTTATTGCAGTTCAATGGTCATTATTACCAATTTCCGTAAGAAATCATTGTAGATCGCATATTGTATTTAATTCCTGAGTATATCTATAGTTAAATAGTGTTAAATTAGGATATATGAATGTGTTTATTAGTTATATTCGATTACACTTAGCCAAATCACTTTCCTGTTACATCATATATCAGCCCATCAATGCCATCAAAATATTTTCTAGGAAATTGGTACCATTATCCCCAATCAGAGCCACTACACCAGATGTAAGAGAAGCTGCTAACGAAGGTCGGAACTGGCTGGTTTTCCTCCATGTTGTCATAGCGATTTTCGAGGCTTCAACAGTAAGGAAGCTCCAACTCCCATATGTTTTATGTAGGCTACAACCCACAGGAGGTTCCTACCTCAACTAGCTCCAACTAGATATTTATCAAGATCCAATTTGAAAGGAGACTACTAACCCCTTATGCAAATACGAAATAACAAAGTACTGGTTTACCTAGTCATAAACTTTTCATATCTCCATCTTCATTTCTGCATCTTATTCCCTTCAAATTTTCTTCACATCAGCTTCATAAGTGCCAACTAATTAATGCATAATAGTTCAATAAGCTCTCACACATTCATCTATTCTCTAACATCTCTTATGCCTTCCAAAATCACATATTTTATAGAGATATTTTACTAGTTGTTTGTATCCCACATAGGAATATGAAGTGAATAGGCTTTACTCTTTTCCTTCCACTCATTCATTTCCAAACTCTTCATATCTTGAATATTAGAACAAAAATAAATAATTCATCCAATATTAATTTTAGCCACGTGTAATCATTAAATGAATCAACCAAATGCCAACATCAAATACCAATCTTTCTCATTAATGTGTCACAACATTGTTTGCCTTTGCCTTGGAGTCTTGTCTTTGCATCACACCAATTAAGCTTAATGTATAGTTTTACATCACAAAAATTTCTTTAATATAGTAACCTATGCAACATTATCAAAGCCTTTTAATGTATCACAACACTTCCTCCTTCTTCTGATCCTTTTCCTTCTCTTACTGCTAATGTTATTTCCTACCTATGCTTATTTAGCATTGATCGTAACCATGCATGTTTGTTATTTCTCCTTGCTTCCTGCTGGTCCTGCATCCCTTGCTACTCCTTGTGTTGCGCCTTTTCTTGTTGCACATTTTCCATCAATGACAATATTGCCAGAAATTGTTGGACATTGGATAAAGAAATGCTCCCCATGTGTTTTGTGACATGGACTAACCACCTCTCGTGGATCCTTATCTCAGGCGATGTGATCATTAACTAACACCTATGGGTTTTGGTCTAATGACAATCGTGATTCCCAACAAGTGGTATTAGAGCGTAGGTCACGAGTTCGATACACACCCGACTCGTGTTGGGGGGAGGGCAGGGGGAGCTTATTAGACGTTGGATAAACCAATTCTCCCCATGTGTTTTGTGACATGGACTAACCGCCTCTCGTGGATCCTTATCTCTGGCAATATGATTGTTGACTAACACTTGCAGGATTTTGTCTAACGACAATCGTGATTCCCCATGATTTTTGGAGATTGAATAAACCAACACTCCCCATGTGTTTTGTGATATGGACTAACCACCTCTCGTGGATCCTTATCTCTGGTGATATGATCATTGAATAACACCTGCGGGTTTTGTTCTAACGACAATTTTGATTCCCAACAAGTGATATCAGAGCATAGGTCACGAGTTCGATACACATCTGGCTCATGCTGGGGGGGGAGATTGTTGGACATTAGATAAACCAATTTTCCTCGTGTGTTTCATGACATGGACTAACCGTCTCTCGTGGATCCTTATCTTTGGTGACTCGATCATTCACTAACGCCTGTGGGTTTTTGTCTAATGACAATCGTGTTTCCAAACAAGAGAATTAGAGCTTCCAAGGCATCAAGATTTTTGAAGAAAAGCTCCAAAAGAGGTTTCATTATTGTAAAGGAATTATAAATTGTAAATATTCTTAGTTTCATTTAATTATTATAAAATAGTTTTGAAAAGCTATGGATAGGAGAGATTTTTTCCAAAAGTAAAAAGTAAAGTTTCTTGAAAATCATGAGAGATTTATGGAATAAATGATCAGATCATTAGGGAATAAATGGATTGATTTATGGATCTAGGAAAATCTTTTCTTATTCAAAAGTTGCATTTAGTCTATGTAAGCCTAAGGGGAAAATTAATGGCCAAACATATGTAGAATAAGGCCACAGAGAGTGAATGGAGAGAAATGAGAGTTTATTGTATGTGTATGTACATATTTGATTTAATGAAATAGAGTTTCATATATCTGTGGTGCTCACGAATTGTCTCTGTATGAATGGAAGAATTTTAGCTTATGCATGTTCTAGAATTCACTGTAAGTGAAGTACATTTTTTATATGAAATACTTTTGCATAAAAAATAAGGGATTGATGATGAAGTGATTTTTCGTGTGATCCAAAGATGGTGAATTTCCAGGAAAAGTCGAATTTTCCTGCATCACATGAAAATCACATTTTAATTTTGTGGTTTGAAACATATTGAAATTCTATATAATCTTGGTTTTGATCACCATTTCATTTGTGATTGTTATTCTATTCATTTATAAAATCAAATTAAGTATTTTTGGAAAAGCTTCCATATCTTCTTAAAGAAAACAACTTGTTCCAGGTAAGTTGGTTGATTTTTTTTACTGTTACATGAACTACTATGGAGATGAATTTACAATTAATTTGAGAAATTATATCATAGTTGTGCCTTGATCATAGACAAACCTTTCATATCTTATGTTGAAACTCTTGAATATCTCATCATTGATATGAATCTATGCTTCCACTTATGCTTTTGTATTTGGTTAAATCGATGATGTTTTTGTAGATGTAGAAAAAAAATCGTTAGTGGGAGTACTATTGGCCGCATATCAACTAGTAAAAGATATCTCTATGTGTTGGCCTCCTCTATTATATTTCTCATTGCAATGTTATAGGAGCATCTAAATGGAGAGTATGAGTGATGAATGCCTAGGTCATTGAAGAGATACTAATATTCATCTACATGAATAGCTAGGTAGCTATTGCTCGGTAACACCTTGAAATGATAAATTAGTTTGTTAAAGGAGAGAAAGTGTAATGACAAGCACACATAAAAGAAATGGGCATGCACAACTCGATATGATAGATGATGCCTCAAAAATAAGATATTTAGTTGACATATTGGTAAACATAAAACACCGATATACCTATCAGATTTAAAATATACCTATTAATTGAATTAAGTATGGTTTGAACAAAATAATAAAAAGGGTATCTTGCGAGAAAATTGCAGCGATATAACTTTACACATTGTCTTCCTCTATGTAGAGAGAAATATACTTAAATTTTTATTCATGCTGATGTGAAATAATATTATCTTTAATTCTACATCATAGCATGCCTAATATGGAAATATATGCCTCTAAGCCATTGATTAAGAAAACCAGAAAACCTCTTCCACTGAAAACTAATGTACAAGATATTTAATAAATAATTTAATAATTATGATTAACGATCACTTTGTAAATAAAAACTTTGGACCTTTCACAACATGGTAATAGAAAAATGTATAACCCACATTGAAAGATAAAAGTGTTTGGTAAAGCAAAATTATCTGAGAAATAAAAAACCTTTCCATTGGCATTATAAATAGACAATTTTAGAAGCTGTTTGTGAAATTAATAGCCTTGCCATTGACAATATACGAATAATCTTTTAGACTTTATATGTGTTGTTTATTTATGAGACATAAAGCTATCGATGATGCTTGGCTAACTCTTCGAACAAATATGTGTGGTATTGTAGATATTGGTGATGAGCTTCGGTATTGCAACAAGAATGCTTTAACTCCCAACACTACTAACTTTACTTATCAACGCGGGGTTCGTACAAACTTAAGAGGTATCGACACTATATGTGTGGCATAAAATGTGTCCTTCCCTCACTTGTCATGATGTAATGGAGTGCATGTACTGAAGATAAATCTTAAAGTAGTTGCAGAGAATGAAATGTTTGAAAGGGAACCTTAACCTATTGCAAGAAAGAAAGTACAAGGAAAGAGACGGAAATTCAATGATAAATTACACAATTTCCTAATTAAATACCAAGAAACTATGCTTTGAAATAATTCTATATTATAATGAATCAAATGCTACTATCTAAGCATGGAAGTAAGAAGCATCAAACATCTCTAATGTGCAAGTAAAGGGACTGAAATAAATCTATTTTTTCCTTTTTGTCTTTTCATGCAAAATCAAGTATGCAAACTAATTTCCTTTGGTGATGTGAAAGGTGAGTTATGGATGTTGGAGGATGGATGGAAGGGTTAGGAGATGTTTGGATGGTGTGGGAGACCCTTGGGATGCTTTTGGTGACTTCCTAGAGGTTTTCTCTCAATTCGGCCTCAAAACAGGCCATTTCAGGAAATCCTATAGGATGTACTAGAAACCTACAAGATGATCTTGTAGGAATTACAGTGAACCTACAGGATACAAATGAGAGAAAAATGTGAGCTATTGGAGGTGATGGAAGGCTTAGGGAAGGGGGTATATGAGTGGAATGGAGTGAGAAAATGCCTAGGATCACTCAAACCTAAAAACCAAAGTTGGGAGATGGATGGATTTGCTCAAAAAGCTTGGATAAGTTTCATTGTGAAATGCTGAAATTGGTGAGGGTTTAATGACCAAGAAAATCAAATCCAAATTGGATGGGACAATTTTTTTTATTAAATAGGATGTCTTAGATCCCTAGTCGAAGTGGAATCATTCAAAAAGATCTCGGTTAACCCATGCAAAAAAAATAAAAAAAAAATTACTAGTCAAAAAATCTAAAAATTTGAGAACTAGTGAGCTAGTAAATCTAAAAAATGCCAAACCAAATCAAGTGCAAATGAAATTAGGTAATTCTTTTTATGAACTAGAATGTTTTTTTGATATAATTCAATTGGAATAAATTCCATTGAAGCTTTTTAGCATGCTCTACAAAATAACAAAAATTTATTGTTCTTTGCTAAAAAGGAGGTCCAACAATCTAAATTTGGGAATAAGAAGACTAATCCAAGCAACTCAATAATTATTATGAACTTCCAAATCTTTTAAAAGGATGAAATAATGTTTTTGATCCTGAAAAGAACTTAAATCAACCATTTAACTCAATCCTACAACAAGAAATCATTAATACTAAATGCAAAAATAGAAAGAAATAAAAACTAGAGATGCATATGAATAAGAAATGAAAAGAAGGAAAGAAAAAGATACAAAGGGTATCTGAGGCTCCTAGGAATTCCAAGCCCAAGGAAACATAGATAGCTATGGAGGAGAATAAGATTTAGAAGCTGAACATGACACCAATCTTCATTATTTTCATCAATAGAATTACATCCCTACAAGAAAACACAATGGAGCTGGAAGAATACAAGCTCTATCCATAATAACACTAATGAAAATCTCCCCCTAGAGGGAAATTCGACTTGGTACTTATACAAAAATATTAGGAATCATTGTCCATGAATGGAGGAAGCTTTCCCCACCAAAATCCCTTGATTAGTGGATCTAGTCCCCAATACTAGGAATTTGCATTAAATGACAGGGAACACATTCTTAAATTTTCTCAATCATTCCCTAGAGGTAAATTTGACTTGGTACTTATAAAAAATGATTAAGAATAATTTCCCATGGATGGGGGAAGCTTTCCCCACCGAAATCCCTTGATTAGTGGATCTGCTCCCTTAATTGGTGGATCTTCTCCCTTGATTAGTGGAACACGTTCCTAGATTTTCTCAATCATTGGAGTTCCACAATTTGTGCCATAATTCCATAGTATCTTGTTGAATTATTATTTATTATTGATCCTCCAGTAGTAGGGAACAAGTGCCTAAATTATCTCCTCCTCCAACTCTTCATAATCTACCCAATATTCTCATAATATTCCACAAAAAATAAATAATATTAGGCACAAATAATAAATTATTTATAAACCTTCCTAATGAATATATTAAAGTTAAAAATAAATTATCTAATGCAAAAAGAGACGTTTAATTTGTTGAAGGATGGTCATAGGCCTTAATTTATGTTTTAAATTAGAGGCATGGGCCTTAATTTATGTCTAATTTAGAGGCCCATCATACCCCCCGCTGAAAGTGTTTCTCATCCTCTGAGCAACTTAGTGACCTCATTGTGCCTCATCCATGGCCCTGGTGGCCTCTCTCTTGTGCACTAAGAATCTTGGCTGTAAGCTCTGCAAGGACAATCCCAAAAACATATTTGTTCAAAGAAAAACTGATTTTGTTTTTAAGGGTGAATGCAAGGGTGATGATGGTGGACAATGTATGGTGATGGAATGATGAAGGGGGTGAATGTTATTGGCATAGCAAGTCATTTATTTGCCTTAGGACTGGCTCCTATAGGATTTATGGGTCACTGTAATTCCAACAGGATCATCTTGTAGAAAACACAATCCCTTTGTAAACTAAAGTAAAGGAGTTGAGAAAATGATAGAAATGGTGAAGGAATGAATGGTAATGAGTGGTAAAATAAAAATATGAGTGACTAGGGTCTCTTTGTGATCCTCCTTTTATTTTTGGCTATCTTTCTTGCTGACTTGCAAATGGAAATTTAATGAAAATGGAGAGGATGTTTTTTTTTTTTCAAGAATGAAATGGGATGGATGAATGATGACTAGATAGTGAATATGAAGTGGATGGAGGGCTTGGAGTGTTGTGGTGACCTTGGCCTTTGAAAAAATTTCTTATTTTAAATACTATTCTCATTTCTTGAAATCATCACCCTTCATAACTTGACTTTTCAACATTGCATGAGTGAAGGAGTGAGCTGCAATAAAGTAGTTGAAGGCAGCTGAGACTGCTGACCCATCCTTAGCTTATAAAACCTCATCTCTCATGCATTGACAACAAATTTCTAACTATAATATGTTCAAGAGAAGAGGTCAAGAATATTGCATACTTGTACCTGCCTGACAATTGTTGGAGAGACATGCATGTTGTTGCTAAGTTGATGTTGATGTGCAGGTGTTGGATGGTGATGCTGATGATCCTAATGCTACTGCTAAGATTTGGAGGAGCTTATTTGACCTCTAGATCTCTTTTAAAATTGCTCACTATCAATCCTGTAGGTGATGTTCTGTATCCTATAGGTTTACAGGACAACGACTTGTTTTGTCCATATCTCTCAAACGATAGACTAGATTGAGCTGCAACTTTTTGAGCATGTTTCCATCATCATTATGCACCTCCCCATATAAAGGTATGCACGGATATCAAGAAAACCTAAAAATGTATGAAGGTGACAATTTCTTGGAAACCGTGCACTAGAATTTACTAAAATTTCTTGTGCATGTTACCATCATCCATATGAATTTCCCCATGAAACAACTTTTTAAATGGATTCATGGATATTGAGAAAATGCAAAAATGGCTGAAGGTGATGGAGGCCAATTTCTCGGAAACCGAGCACTAGAATTTGCTAAAATTTCTTGATCATGTTACCATCATCCATATGCATCTCTGCCTGAAACAATTTGGCAAATGGATGCATGGTTTCCAAGTTATGGAAAAAACAAATTTCCGCTTTATGTATTTTTGTATCCTATAGTAAAACAAAGCATCCTCTAGTTTTTTAGGACAACAAGGAAAATGAGTGGTAGAAGCTTGAGAATGATGCATGGATGGTGAAAATAGATGAGGGTGATGGATTGGCATGACCTTGGCCTTGTTGGAGCATTTGAGCGAAGTAGGAGAAAGTTAAAATTTGACTTCTCTTGATTAGGCTTGAGCAATTTTTCTTTTGGTACCAACTTATTCTTATTGCTTGCAGATATTGGAGAGTACATGCATGCAGGGAGCAAGGATTATTTTTTTTTCTTTTTTTTTTCTTCTAGGCCAACTAGCCGCCTCAATTAGGTTTTCAACTAGTAGGTCTGCCTAGGCACCTCAAAGGAGGTTTTCACCTAGGATATTTTTTTCTCTTTTTTTTTTTTTTACTTTCTCTTATTTTTCAATTTTTTTATTTATTTTTCTCTACCCTACCCTACTTGAAAAACAAAATCACTTTCAAGTATAAGAATACTTGCAATGGAGCCATGTGCATATCAAAATGATAGACAAAATGATGTGGAGGCTTGAAATGTATGCTTTGACATGTACCTGGATTTGAGTGATGAAATGCTTTGACTTTGAAAGGATCAAGCATAGTTGAAGAGAGTGATGTTGCAACTTAGTGATTATCTGGAACCATATTTCGATATAGTTGTGATGCCTCTGGTCCACTTGCTGATTTAGATAATCTTTTATGTCTTGTTCTACCATGACCTTCAAGTCTTCCTCTTTTTTCTGATTGATCTCTTGAATACATGGAGGATTTGATGGTAACCATGAGGGAGCTTTCTCACTCTTCAATTTTTCTATCTGCTCTTCATCAAATGCAGCCCATGGTTCTTTGATCTTCTCTTTTGAGTCTTCTTCTTCTGGATGTGATCCTTCAATGATATCAATATAATTTATTTTTTTCAATACTCTTCCTGAGCTATGGTGAATACCATTGAGTTGAAGAGGAATTGTTTGGAAGTGTTGTACCTCAACATTGTAAGTGGGCTGAGCTACTTCAATGTGTGGGTTTGGAAATGGCGGTATAGGTAGTTGCGTGAGAGTGTATATTTGAGATGGATGTGGATGGGGTTATGGTTGTGGTAGAGGTGAATATAAGGATAACATGGAGTTTGGTATGGAGGATATTGAGGAAAATATTAAGGATATTTTGGATGGCTCCCATTGGTTTTGGGGTTGAGATAGCCAATGTTGCTAAGGAAAAGGTGTGTTCCAATTACTTTGAGGTGGATATGCATAACCTTGAAATTGGGAATTAGGATCTTGCATCATATCAGGCTGAATAGGATGTCATGGTCCTCCTGGAGCTACATAACATTGCTGCATTGGTAATTGACTTGCTCCATTGTCCTCTTGGTGAATTTCCTTCAACCTTGGTAATGAGGAGCAACATTTAACATCATGTGATTATGAATGGACAACACAAACATATTCTTTTTGCTCATTTTGTATTCTTAACATTTCTACTTGTTTGGTTAGACTGCTAAGAATTTCTGTTTTAAAGTCATCAAACAACTGTCCAAGTTTAGCTTGACTTACCGAACTTGATGCTGACTTTCCTACTCTTGTTTTTCCTCTTGATATGTGTTTGCATGTTTCACAAATTTCATCAAATCATAATTGGTATACATCACCTCTACTCATGAGATCAAGGAGATCAATCCATTCATCCCTAATTGTTCTAAGTAAGAGGGTTTTTAGTGTGTCAGATCCTAAATGATGTAGTTTTTCCCTCTTAACATTATAAATGAAACACTCTATTAGATCCTCAAGGCTCTCATCTTCTCTTTGACTCATTCTAAAAATTTCTTCCTTAAGATCATGATCTTAACATTTTTCTATAAATATCTTTTGCATATCATTCCATGATCTTATTGAATTAGTCCCTAAACTCATGAACCATTTAAGATCTATATCCTTCAATGTTGTTGGAAACAATATCAAGTTTTGAGTTTTTAATAAATAACCATAAGATCTACAAACAATTTCAAATTCAAAGAGAAAGGTTTCTGGATCCTCTAACCTTAGACCATGAAATTTTGGAAGAAAAGATGGGGGTTGTTCTTCATGTGCACATTAATATCAATATCTTGAATGGGAAATCCAAGAGGATCTTCCTCATTGTCATCATCTCCATCCATTTCTTCTACATTCTTTGCCATATTATTCTTCTACGTGCAAAAGTGAATGGTGATGTGGCTCTTACTGCACCACGTGATCAAATGGGGGGATGGGTTGGTGTTGGAAATTTTTTTTTGTTTTTGTTTTTATGATTGAATGAGAACTATAATGTAATGAAATTTTCTATCTTTGAAATGAAATATGCCTAATGAATATATATATATATATATAAATAATATATATATATATAATATATATATATAATAATATAATATATATATATATATTTTCGAAAAGTAAACAGAAATGAATCAACTAGGGAAGAAAACAATGCATACTTTGACACCTTCCCCAACAACAACACCAAAAAGTGAAGAGCCTCAGTATTGCAATAAGAATGTTGCAACTCCCAAGGCTACCGACTTTACTTATCAACCCGGGGTTTGTATAAACTTAAGAGGTATTGACACTATATGTGCGACATACAATGTGTCCTTCCTTCGCTTGTCATGATGTAATGGAGCGCATGTATTGAAATGAAATCCTAAACTAGTTGCAGAGAATGAAATGTTCGAAATGGAACCTTAACCTATTGCAAGAAAGAAAGTACAAAGAAAGAGACGGAAATTCAATTCTAAATCACACAATTTCCAAGAAACTATGCTTTGAAATAACGCTAAATTATCATGAACCAAATGCTAACACCTAAGCATGGAAGTAAGAATCATCAAACATCACTAATGTGCAAGTAAAGGGACTGAAATAAATATTTTTTTTGTCTTTTTGTCTTTTCATGCAAAATCAAGTATGCAAACTATTTTCCTTTGGTGATGTGGTAGGTGAGTTAAGGATGTTGGAGGATGTATGGAAGGGTCAGGAGATGGTTGGATGGTGTGGAATACCCTTGGGAGGCTTTTGGTGACTTCATAGAGGTTTTCTCTCAATTCAGCCTCAAAATAGGCCATTTCAGGAAAATCTACAAGGTGTACTAGAAACCTACAAGATGATCCTGTAGGAATTATAATGAACCTACACGATATAGTCGAGAGAAAAATGTGAGGTGTTGGAGGTGATGGAAGGCATAGGGAAGGTGGTATATGGATGGAATGGAGTGAGAAAATGCCTAGGATCACTCAGAACTCAAAACCAAAGTTGGGAGATGGATGAATTTGCTCAAAAAGCTTAGAGAAGTTTCCTTGTGAAATGATGAAATTGGTGAGGGTTTAATGATCAATAAAATCATATCCAAATTGGACGGGACAATTTTTTTATTAACTAGGATGTATTAGGTCCCTATTACAAGTGAAATCATTCAAAAATATCTTTGATAACCCATGCAAAAAAAATAAAAAACAATACTAGTCAAAAAATCTAGAAATTTGAGAACTAGTGAGCTAGTAAATCTAAAAAATACATAACTAAATCAAGTGAAAATGAAATGGGGTGATTTTTGTTATGATATAGAATGTATTTTTAATCTAATTCAAGTGGAATAAATTCGATTGAAGCTCATTATCATGCTCTAAAAATAGTAGAAATTTACTGTTCTTTGCTAAAAAGGAGGTCCAACAATCTAGATTTTGGAATAAGAAGACTAATCCAAGAAAATAGATGATTATTATGAAATTCCAAAGATTTTCCAAGGATTTAATAATGTTTTTGATCCTGCAAAAGAACTTACATCAACCATTTAACTCAATCCTACAACAAGAAATCATTAATACTAAATGCAGAAATAGAAAGAAATAAAAACTAGAGATGCATGTGAATAAGCAATGAAAAGAAGGAAATAAAATAATACAAAAGGTATCTGAGGATCCTGGGATGTCCAAGCCCAAGGAAAATCAGATACCTATGGAGGAGAACAAGATTTAGAAGCTGAACATGACACCAATCTTCATTATTTTCATCAATAGAATTACATCCCTGCAAGAAAACACAATGGAACTGCAACAATACAAGATCTCTCCACAATAACACTAATGAAAGTCTCCCCCCTATAGGGAAATTTGACTTGGTACTTATAAAAAATGGTTAGGAATAATTCCCCATGAATGGAGGAATATTTCCCCACCATAGTCCCTTAATTAGTGGATCTAATCCCCAATACGAGGAATTTGCATTAAATGGAAAGGAACACATTCCTAGATTTTCGCAATCATTCCCTAGAGGAAAATTAGACTTGGTACTTATAAAAAATGATTAATAATCATTCCCCATGGATGGGGAAATCTTTCCCCATCGAAATCCCTTGATTAGTGGATCTGCTCCCTTGATTAACAGAACACATTCCTAGATTTTCTCAATCTTTGGAGTTCCAAAGTTTGTGCCATAATTCCATAATATCTTGTTGAATTATTATTTATTATTGATCCTCTAGTAGTAGGGAACAAGTCCCTAAATTATCTCCTCCTCCAACTCTTCATAATCGGCCCAATATTTTGATAATATTCCACAAAAAATAAATAATATTAGGCACAAATATTTAATTATTCGTAAACCTTTATAATGAATATATTAAATATAAAAATAAATTATCTAATGCAAAAAGAGAGGTTTAATGTGTTGAAGGATGGTCATAGGCCTTAATCTATATTTTAGATTAGAGGCATGGGCCTTAATTTATGTCTAATTTAGAGGCCCATCATTTATGAGAGCTACGGTAGAGCTATTATTATATAAATTAATATAATTACATTAGTAAATATGGTTGATATATCCATTGGTATCACACTCTAGTATGTCTATTCATTTTATAAACTTAGTATTCACATGATGCAATTTTATCTATTCATTTTATAAATGAAACAAAAGAGTGAAAAATATATAATATATTCATTGAATTCCTTAAAAATGAAAAACTGGATATCTTTAAAACAATTATTCATTCACATGTTAAAAAACAAAAGGAGAAATATTTAAAAATTCATACATTTCTAAAACAATAAAAAAATAACATAAAAGAATGTAAAATGCTATGAATTGGAAGCGGAAGTTTTCTTAAATGTGAGAAAAGGTAACATTTTAAAAATTAAAAAGATTATTAATTTTTGGTATTCTGTTTCTAAATATTTGTGCATAAAAAAATATGTTATGAATATTAAATGGGTTAGATTTTTTTAATTTTCTTTTCTAATTAATGCTCAACTCATGATTTACCTTCATTAAAAATATTCTTGATATTCCAATTTATATAGATTAGGATAATAATTTAATTTTTAATATTTAATATAGTTTTGGGTCACTTGGGCACCATCCACACTTAAGGTAGACAAATTATGCTATTAAAAAATTTCACCTCACCCAAATTAAATAATTAAATTTTCCATGTCATATTAGGTGCCTAGTCACACTTATATTTCTTTTAAATTTAAAAGGATTTTGATTGGCTTATACATTATGATGTGGAAATTCAATGTTAACATTTTAAAATCAAATCACCTCATGAACTATAACAATACATCATCAAGCTACCATCATATAAAAAATACATCACATCACAAAGAAACATGTTGGGTGTTGGAATTACAATCCAATTGAACTCCTTCAACACTTAATTTCTCAAACTAGGGATACATAAGATTCAAGGCGTAGCATAGGAAATGCCAAAGATTTTGGAATCAACTTCTGCTAATCCTACTTCCGATATAATAATTAAATCATGTAGAACCAACAAACAATAAATCATGAAGAAAACCTTTCAGCAAAATGAAACCAAGCCACTCCGGGTAATGGATTCACTCAAGAAAAATACTCGCTAAAGACTGTGATAAAAGAACAAAGCATGCCTTGCAGTCAAACTTAAAATGTCATCAAAATCAGAATTATGTTCCTATGGTTGAATTCTAATGCTTAGAAAATATAAATGAGAGTCTCTTATGTTATTAAATCTGCTTCATGTATGAGAAAGTTCTCATTCCTGCAATAGAACAACACATTCTTGTAATAGAATGGGTCCATTTTCGCATCAGAATACTCTATTCCCATACTAGAATGTTCTATTCCTGCACTGGAACACTGTGTTCCTGTACGAGAACACTCTGTTCCTGCATTGGAATGCTCTGTTCCTACACTAGAACATATTCACATGCGACAATCCTTCATTCCTAAATTAATGTGCCAACACAGTAAATAATAAAATAATAAATGTAGGAAGGAAACTTCAACTTGAGAAATAATGAAAAAAACCTAGATGAGCTACAAAATTTCAATAAAAATAAACAACAAAGATTTAAGGAAATGCTCACACTTGTAGAAATGACAAATTCATGCTTGCAATAAAATATCACCATTCAAAGATTTAAACTTAAATCCATCCTAAATCACTTTCACCATGTGACATATATCTATTTTGTATAAGATCAACTGTAATCACATGAAGTCTGCAAACTCAAGAAACATCATTAACGATTACCATACTTAACAATATTTGGTTATAATTATTCAAGGATATTGTAATGACTTCAAAATCATATATAGAGAAATCATCACACAACTACACTTTGTATTTCAACTAGGCTATGCTTTACCATCAAGAAAATAAGTATGATTTAAAGCATCAAAACTTGTAACCCTAGCTACTTTTAGAAATGATTAAGGAAACTTTGTCAGAAAGAAAATACATGTTGTGATGTTTAAGAAAGAATATAAATGTTGGAACTGAATAAAATACTCAATGCATACAAAAATCCTCAGATATGAGATCACACACAAGAGAAACACATTCACAAAAGGTTCACCATACCTGCAAACTCAAGTAGAAGGAAATCACTCCTGCCCAAGATAATATTACTGCATCTAAACACATTGATATAATATTGGGGAGAATGAGCTGGGTTGGTTGGGCCCTAGCCAACCAGCTCGTTTCCCTTCACGCAAAATTTAAACTCAAATGAATGAAGGGATCATTACAAATATCAACAGGAACAATAAATGAATGAAACTGACATAATCTCCTTATTTATTCAAAAATCACTGCAAATATACATAGTAAAAACCATAGATCTAGCCCTATAGGGTCAAGGTGATATAGTATTTCAAACTTTACAAAAAAATATCAAAGTCTCTTTTAGACATCACTAATAGAACCTATGTAAGAATCCCTAATTTATACATAAATGGTTGGCTTTTGGCCGTAATAGATGACTTAACAGGAAAACGCAACAAATCATGATCGATCTCCATCTTTAGCATATATGTAATGCTCCAAGCTGGCTACAAGAAGTGGAATAAGTACCTAGTGGTAAGTGCGTGCCAACCCCTAACTATTGTGATATTTTTGGAGTCAATCTAGAGTGAATCAGCCGATTGTCCATCTGGTACAGGAACTGCGGTGGGTACAAGAATGCCAAATCTTGCACCAACTAACTTTGACTTTGATTAATGACAATTGTTCATCACGCCCTTAAAGAAATGTAAAATAGATAAGTTACAAGGAAATATATGCCTATTCAACCTCTTTAATTATTAATAAGCCCATATATTCCATGTCCAATAAAATCATAACAAGGAATCAAGAACCATGTGTAAAAGGGTTAATTTAATTGTAAAACAAGGGTTAGGGTAGCATGATTTAAGGTAAAGGTAGGGTTAAAAGAATACAATTACCACTAACCTTATTTCGTTGTGTATCCTTACGTAACCACTAACCTCTGCAAAAAAACAAAATTGTGAATCCTTCTTCACTTCTGGATCTGAATATTGATTCCTAACCCCTCTGCCTTCACCTTCTTGACATAGACCTTCTTTAGTTTCTTAGCCAGTTTCCTCATATGGATTTTCAAATGGGCTGCATAAAATTTCCACTTCTTCACATGTCTCTTCCACTTAGACACTACCTCCATTAATTCTCCATCCCTTCCTTTTAATGCAGTATTTTGTTCTATGACGCAATTATTGAGAACTTCTAGTTCATATATCTACTGCCTCAACTCCTAAATTTGACTCATCCTATCACCAAAGATAAAATCTCTCTCTTCATATTCTTCCTGCAATGTTTATTTCTCGGCCACTGACTAATGAAAAACATCATCATTTGCCCCTTTCTTCTCCAGCTCCCGTGTTCGAGGACTAAGAGGGACATTATCTTCAAATTTCTCTACTGTTTGTTCCTTTGTCTCCTCTTAACTTATTTTCTATTCACGCGTCATATTTTTCTTCTTAGCTTCCTTCATCAGGGATGACAAAGGAATATCATCTTGTTCCTCGATGTAACTTGGACTGAAAATCGAAGTACCCATAGCTGCCACATTTGCTAATATTGAAAGATTATTTTGCATCGTCACATTCTCTGCAAGGGTTTCAATAGGAGGGTTTCTTGGATAGGCACACCCCTCAAAGTCATCAATTATCTCAACTATGGTAGTTGAACCTTTACTCACAGAAGCATAATGCCTTTTTAATGAATCTAGAGTGATCCTACGGGAAGGTCCTAGCTTTTCGACATTGCTCTATTCCTTCTTTCTCAACTTTGGTTTCTTGGACTTGGGTTTACCAATCTTCAATTTTCCCTTCTTGCCACCTTTTGAAGGTGGTTTCTTGTCTTGTTGCTGGATGACCCTAGGCTTAACCACTCTTTTGCTTCCTTTCTATGATTGACCCTTACTACGAGATATTTTCACGGTGCTTTTACCCTTAAACAATTCCAAAAATTCTTCCCATATAGCACCCCTATTTTATAGCTCTTTTTAAACCAGAATATTGATTAAATCACAATGACACAATTTAAACCCTATATGGTCCTTTTGAATCTTTTGCACACTCGTAGACATTTTTCCTAAACTCTTTAGCAAAAATGACAGAAATTAATTTACCTGATTCGAAATGTAGAATAAGTCGAATATGATAAAGGTAAGTCAGTGAGTACCTTCCCTCGTAGGTGAGAATTTTTTGAAGAATATGTAACAAATGTCTCCATCTTTTAGCCATTGCGTTTCTCTGCACTCCAGCCTTCCAGTCCACAACATAATCATCTTTAGTTAAAAAGCAATGCCATGCACCCTTTTCCACTTCTCCTTTCTTGAACCACTTATCCCCTGTAGCTGGGAGTTTGGTAGGTTGGTAAATAAAGTTTTTTATCACTTGAAATTGCAGGGATCCCACAGTGGTCATCCTCTCATCAAAATTATGTGTGAATTCATGGGCCACAGAAGAATAATAGCGATCAAATTTGAGTAGGAAGGGAAGAAAGCTAATCTCTTGTAGCGACAGAGGCAAGTTGCCCTCATACTCCACTGTCCCCTCCAACTCCTTCACAAACCATTGCTCAATTCGAACCAGTGCCATGATGCTAGAGGATTGTAACTACTCCCAATATTTTAAAGAATCCCAAGGAAATCTTTTTCAACATATAATTTATGAATTCAAAGGGCACGCTTATGATCAATGATTCAAACTGCATGCATCTATTCCCTAATTCACAATCAGAATTTCCTGTCCACTTGTACCAGTCACTAAAACAACTTCCTCCCTATCAGTGCAAATTTTATTGGAGGGGTTGTGAATTTGGCATGATTTCCAAGGAAAGCAGGGTAATAATGGTTAAATGTGGTGATTACAATGATTACGGTTTCAAGAAAGGAATGTATGGTTTATACATGATTAAGGCCAAATCATTAAAAGGTGACAAGGTTCAGATATAATTAACATGTGATGAAGTGATTTTTTACACATGTACCAAACCCTCATCATGAATTTAATTGGAGATGGTGGAGCTTTGTTAGAGTGAGGTTAGTTAGGCTTATAATATCCCTGTAACTTAAACATTCATTTATTTTTAGACTATGATAGTATTGTCATTAAAAGATAAATACAATAGTCATGACTTCCATAAATCGTCATCATATATTTAAATGAAAGTTGAAGTTGATTTACTGATGCTCATTATTATCACAGAATTCCTGCATTGTGATAAGGTTCCTGCACTCGAACCCAGCTTCCTGTACCGAAACACCAGTGTTCCTGCATAAGAGTGTTGTGGTTTATGTATTGTGGTTCCTGTACTGCATCACAGGATCCATACACTTATGATAAATAAATCTTAATTAAATTGTCTATGTTATAATAGGCTATATTTACAAACAAGTTCTAGAATTAAAGGAGTTTCTTTTATCACTAGTTTCCAGGTGTCACTGTGCTTCTTGATCTGATCAAGTAAGGTCTTCAAAAAAATTTCAAATCCTGCAAAATTCACAAGGGAAGAAAAGAAGCGGGACACGGGTATTTAGAAAGGGAAGGAAAATTATTAAGGGCACTTACAATGAAATAAACCAATTTAGAGGGATATAATAAAAGGGAATTGGGAAAAAATTTTAGGGATAAGAGGGAGAAACAAAAATCGGGATAGGAAACTTGAAGAATAGGAGGGGTATTTCAATCTAGGAAAAAAAGAAGAATTAGAAGGAAAATTAAGAAAAAGGAATAAGAAGAAAGGAAGAGTGTTTATCTCAATCAACAAACACCACTACCAAATAACGTTGTATCCCAATAAATTAACTGTATCGAGAGTTTTGTGTCACTTTGTACAAAATTTTCCATGTCGATTGCCCTGAATTTGGATAAGGGCTCAGTTCTTCCATTTATTCTGCTGTCACTAGAAAACCTTGTAGAAATCTGCTTCTTCTCAATGACAATCAACATTTATAATAATCAAGTAACATCCCTTTTTATTAAAAAGAACTTATCCACATGTTAGCATGTTGGTTTTCAAGCAGACCCTTCCATAACCATGTCAACAAGTTGATTTTCACAGTCATAGGTAAAGATTTTTTTCAATTTGTTATTTTCTGGTTATTTTCTTTTCTTTTATTTATTTTTTCTTGGAAAAGAGAAATAAAATTCATAGTAGGTTGGAATCATCACCTACTATCCCAAATTTTGACTGCTTTTGTACTTGCATGAAGTTTTGTTTGGTGGTGGGTGTTATGCCCCTATACCAATAGGTGTCATATATCATGATTGACTTGATAAGCTATGTAATATGTTCATACCTTTACTTTTTGCAAAGGTTTTCCATATTTGAAAAAATTAAAAAAAATTAAAAAAATGTGAAGAGGGTATACCCTAAAAGAAAAATGAAAGGGTAAAAAACAATAAAAATATGGTCAAAAAAGGAAAGAAAATGAACCCCAAGAAAAGAAAAGACCAGGAAAGTGTGCAAGTCTAAATGCCACTACTTTTTCATTCTTATATAATAAACAATTGTGTGTAGCTTGTCACTTATGCTAAAATTCATGAATAGTCAAACAATTTAAACTTGGCTAGTTCATATTTGAATTTCATGTTGTAAAAATAGAGAATAAAGATTTGACCAAACAATGTAATCTTGGCAAATAAGTAGATAGGTAGAGTGAAAAAGGAGCTCAACAGTTTAATTTGAGCCCTTGGATGTAATAATTGTAGACTTAGATAGGCATTACCATGTAAAAGAAAAGAAAATTTGATAAGGGTTTGCCAGTCTAAGTGCACCCTAATAAAGAAGTAAAAATGCTAGGTTAAGTAGGTAGGGTAGGTAGACGATGGTTGCAGAATAACATATGATGAATGATAAGTGTAAATGTGTAAATATTTTACTTTCATCATAAGGCAAAGGCATATAGCACATGGAAGACATATCAAGCAAAGCAAAGTCAAAATAATTAACTTCCCTACTCATTTCCCCTAAAATTTCACTAATTTTCCCTAAGTGCCAAGGTACCTATCAAATTTGAGGGGCTTAGAGCATTTCTTTGACTTTTGGAGGGACCAAACCCTTGGCCCAATAATTTATAAAGCTTAAGTACTTAAGACTATTCATTAATCATCATACCCCTTCATAAATCATTCATTCCCTTGATAAAATGTTTCCTAAGGAAAATTACAATATTTTCCATAAAAACCCTTTTACTTAGGAAAATTACAATATTTACCATAAAAACCCTTCTTTCACTTTAGCCTAAGTCTAAATACACACACCAAATGTTTTATACTTAGCGATTTTCCATTTCAATGTCATATTAAATATTAACTTATTAATATATAAATCCCCTATGAAAATCTACCCATTCCCGTATTGCTTTAAACTATGTAAAAATCCAGAAATACTATATATCTCGCCCCTTTGTTTAAAATATAGCCATGATACATTAATAAACGAGATTAATGAGTTAATCAGTAAGGCATTAAGAACCCTGACCCCCTGCCACATTAAAAAGGGATTAATTAACTCTCATGGTTAATTAATAGCCTTCCCGACCAATCTTCTCACCCCCGACACGATTAAATAATCCTTAATTATATCAAGCCCGCCTTCATTAAACCCCCATCACTTCACTTCCCTGATAGCCGTCCGATCACACCTCCCAGATCCAACAGCTATCGTGCATATTGCACGACCCTTTGCGACTGCATGTTAGCGCGTGATCGCAAAGCGGTTTTATGTACAATGCCTCTGCCACGCGTCAATCATTCTATGGAATCGCTGGCTCAAGCCTAAATACTACCCCCCTCCATAAGCAGTGCGATATAAACCACTTACTGCCTTCCACTAAACGACAAAACATCATGTCGTTTTCCTGCTGGCGTCACCTGTCCAAATCCTGAAACCCAACAATTCGTGACTTTGTATATAAAACAAAATAAATCATTTTCGTCGTTTATTCTGCGAACCTGTACATCCATGCAAACTTAAACGACAAGGTCAACCTTCCCATGCTCCTAGCCGCCAACCTGCTTCAAACTTTGCAGCCGACGTCGCTTAGAGCCATCCAGCCACACCCAGTACCTGCATTCGGTTGCCCGTCCCCAAAAGTAGGTATATACCAATTCCCCGACAGTAAAACCCTACCACTACTTGTTTTCCACTGCAAATAAATTGAAAAGCCCAAATTCACCATAATTCTGTTACTGCTTTTGTAATTCAAGTCCCCTAGACCCTTGGCTATACTAGATTTATAATGAAAACCTCAGTTTCCTTTCTGAATCCACAAGAACTAGAATGGAAACCCTGGTAGCCCTAAACATTGCTCCAATTACCACCCCTCATTGTGATTTATACTATCTACCTCTAGTAGATAAGGATTTTCAAATAAAAGACCTAATCACTGATAAAAACCATCTGAAATTCTTTTGCCAATGCCGAGATAATCATTTGAATGGCTATGACACCATAGGATTGTGGGAATCTAATCTCCCAATGTATTTTCTCCCCTCACTGCATGTTTTCCCTGACATAATCCATCAATGCCTTGCAAATTATGACCCTATTCGCAGAGCAGTGATGTCTCCCAATCAAACATTCCTCTTCATAATAATTGCTGATTCAATCAATGAGATGCTGCAAATTCATCCTAATCAAGCCCTCACCTTCATTTTCCTAGGAAATTTGCTTGAGAAATCAACCAAGTTATCCCAATCTGAGCTGAATCACCTCTGTCAGACTTTCATATTACAACAACATCAACTTAAAGATCCCCCACCTTATATGTTAGCTTTCTTCATAAGCATAGGAAAAATCATAGTTGATATGATATCTGCGGTCATGGGATTCAACACGAGTGAGTATGTAGATGAATTGACCCTAGTGTTGATGTCTATCGTTACCCCTGGTCAGCCCCCTGCTATCAAGTATGATTATTCTTCATTTATTACTGATAAAATCCATGACCAATTCATGAGACTGGAGAATGAGAAGGTCTTCAAGTATTCTACCTTCATATATCACCTCATTCTCTTCCATCAGTCTGATAAGTTTCCATTTTCTGTCAAGAAACTTGATACAAAGGGTAATCCAAAGTCTGTCACCTTCTGGACTTCTATCTTCCATGAATCTTCTTTTTGCCCTTATTCATATAGTGAGTTCATTGATCAGTTTGTTCACCCAACAACCACCTTGCTGACAGGAAATCCTCCTCCTAGGATTAATGATGAAATCAAAGGATCCTCCAACTGTCAAAACAATACAGGGTAGGTGACTGGTACTTGTACCAGAATCACACATAAATCAGGGTATATGGGTGTGAGATTCCCCCATTCAAACTACCTAAATATGTTCCAATGAGGTTGTTTACATTGGAGTATTATAGATAGATGATACACTCAGATTTGATACATTTTCATAAGGCTAAGAAGAAAGCACAACTGAGAATCAAAGATCATCTAGGCCCATTTATCTGCAACAATAGGGAAGCATGGAAAGCAACAAAGAAAATCCTAAAAGACCACATGAGATTCAACAAAAGTTTTGGTTGGACTCCATATGACCCCCACAGTTTCATCTGTGATAGAAGAATGAAAAATAGACTATCACCCTATTTTCATCACAGAATTCCAGAGATTGAACAATATGCTAACATGGATGAATGGAGGGAAGGGACCCTTGTAGAAATGAATGGTTATCAAGTCAATGTAGAAAATGTCATGAAAGATCTAGAAAAGACAATTGACCTGGATTCTTTTGGACAGGTGCAATTTGAGACTTCTCACAAGTTAGCATCAGGGACTAGTGCCTCAACAGCCGATACCTCTCAGAAGCATTCACAGGAGACTAGTTCACCACCTGTAGGGACATCCCAAGGAAAATAATCAGAGACTAGCACTCAAGCAACATAGAAATCAACCATGTCCAAGCAACCTGAAACTTCTCAAGAACATGCTCAAACACAGGCCCACCCAACTCAAGTCAACATTGGAGAGACCCCAATTTTACAGACTTCTCTGAATGAGGAAAGGAACAAAAAGAGAGATAGGGAAGTAGCTACCCCTGCCAGTGGCCCACCAGACCGGCCTGGTGCTAAGAGGCATAGGCTAAATCCTCATTCAAAAGAGGAATTTTTTGAAGAAACAATAGAGAGTCAGAGAAAGGAAGGTGCAGACAGTCAACATACTTTCCCAGTAGGTGGGACACCTTCTAGCTCACACAGACCGGATCAGGAGAGACAACAAAGTGCTGAAGTATCATCCTTCATGCCTGTTGGTAATAAGAACATGGAAATTAAAGAGAAGTTCAAAGAAATAAAGGCCAAGAATGAACTACTAAGGATCCATGTCTACAATCAGTATTTAAAGATGGCCCCCACCAATCAGAATAGGTTAATGTCAGCTTATGACATCAAGGAAGGGAAAATGCAGATGATCTTCTTCAAACCTAAAGTACAATAGCCTCAGTCAATAATAGACTACCTCAAAACTGATTTTGAGGTCATAGCCAAGGACATTCACCCCTTAGATCATATTGAACTACATAAGAAGACAAGGGAAATGGTGTATTCTACATTGACTAGCAAAGCTATGATGGCCCAAAGATTGGATTATTCATTAAATAACACAACTACTCAACTACAACTGGAAAAAGCCTCCTCCCAGGCTAAAGACCATATAATTAAATCATTGGAGGAGTTGGTTACTGGACTGGGTCATAACCCAAAGGATGTGAAAGTTGCAGAGGCCTTGACTAAGAAAAAGATGAAGACATAGCTGCCTTAAGAAAGTAGTTAAAGTTGCCTCCATCAAGGCATCCACAAACTACTAAAGTCATTCCAAAGAAGTATGAAGAAGAGCTTATGGACTTAGTCCTGAAGCTAAATGAATATTAAAGGAGACTTAACAGGAATTGGAAAATTCATTGAAAAGCAGGTAGGGAGAGTCGACCTCTTAGCCTCAAAATGTGATACCAGTGATCTCCACTAGAGTCCCCTCAACACTAGCAATAGCTCCGACACCCAATGTCCCCTTCGCCACTACAGAAATAATTACAAGTACAGGCATAGGAACAACACCAATAGAAACAACACAGACAGGAACTTTAGGTTTGAGCATAGAAGAATTAATCAAGTCAATGGAGGAGATGAAGCTCCAAGTCTCTGAATTGCAGAAGGTAAAAGAAAAATTTGTTACTTTGGAACATAAATATGATCTTTCCAAAATTATTTTTGTTGAAAAGGTGAGGGAGAATAAAAGCTTAGCTCAGCAGGTTAAAGCACTAGAGAAGGACCTCACCTTTGACAAACCCTTAAAAGACATTAGGAAGATTCTTTGGACCAACATCACTCAGTCAATAAATGATGCTTGGCCATCAATACAAATAATTTTTGAACAGATTGACATGGTAAAAGTAGCACTTGAAAAAATCCAGAGAAGTAAAGAAGAGCTAGGAGGAAAGCATGAGGAAGCTATCAGGCTAATAAGTTTTTTGAACAGCAGAAATAAGCATCAGCTCGAAGAACTAGGTATTGAGGATAGAACTGGGACTATATTGGAAATTAAGAAGGTATTGACCAAGAGGTCCGTGATGTAGAATTTGGAAAGAAAATGACAAAACATGCAAGAAGACATTGATGATTTCATGGGGAAGTTTGGCATTTTGCAAAGCAAAGGACTTCCTAGTCCTTTAGTTATTAATGATAAATTGATGAGGCATATAGACTACATTGACAAATTGGCTCAATATGCAAATAATCAAGTTGGTTCATCCACTAGTGCATCTGCACCAAAGGCACTACCTACATGCAGAGTTCTCTATGACAATCTAGAGAACCTTTTTTATGTTGAACATGAGTTAAAGCATTTGTTTCCAGTTCAACCTAATTTTTTTAAATACACAGAGGCTGATGAAATCTTCAGAAAGCTTCAAATGACCAGAATACTAAAGGAAGATTGGTGGACAGATATGACAGATATTTTGTGATTTATCCTTGGAAAAAAAGTAAGTTTTCATTATTTACCATAGTCAATAGTGGAAAAAGAGGGTGAACAAGGATCAAATAGGTAAAGAGTTTCAGAACAAGTCAAAGACTATCAGTAAGAAGATGAAAAGTAGAACATCTAGCACATAATTACAAAAGAACATCAAGATGCTCAATCATAGGACCTGCCTCCAGCTCATTCACAAAAACAAGGACAACAAGCCATCAGTTCACTTTTATCTTCTATCTTCGAGACCATCTGATTCTACTTTTATGTAACATATAGTTAGCTTTCCTAGATTATATCTCTCTCTATTATGAGATATTTTATTGTAAATTTTTGTATAAATACTCCCTCATTCGAAGTATTGAGCATGGATTTTTAAACATTTCTATAAACTTATTATTTTGGAAAAGAAAAGTTGTTGATCAACTCTTGTATGACTGGCTGCATGAAGAAATAAAGCAAGGGACTTTTTTACAGGATTCATGTGTCAAACATTGGACAAATAAGTATTCTATATCTCATGTGTTATTTTTTTTGGTTTAATATTTCACTCGTGTTTCATATTTGAATATTAAAACGAAAAATTATATTTCAGAAAGTGCTTAGTTGCAATTTGTCTTTAAAATCGTTTTTATTTTAAATGTTTTCTTCTAAGCTATCATAGGCAAAGAATTTTTAATTGCTCTTTGCTTCTTAGTTTATTCATTATGGTCATTTAATAAGAAATTCTTAATTGCTTTTTTTTAGTGATCATTCACTTTCCCTCCTTTTGAAATTTGTTGAAGGATTCTTAACTACCCTTCATCCCTTTCAAAACCATTCCATTCTTTCAAGTTACCATTTGTTCCTTGTTTAGCTATCTTGCCCTGTGAAACCCTCCTTTGTTGAATCAACCGAATCCAGTTTAGCCATTTGCAGTTGACTCCATAACCCAATGGCCTAAGATACTCTGTTCTATCCATTTGCTCCTGAATTCCACCACCAATACAATCAAAACCCCCAAGCTTTCATAACTAGCATAATATCTTATAAAACAAAGCTAAACCTTAAAGAGAGTGCCTTCTCTGGTTACAGATTGGCTAGATTCTGTACTTAAAAGTTGGTTTGTGGTTACTTCGGACCCCTTTCCCTCTTCTTACAACTTCAGGGAAAATCTGAGTGATAACAGTGGGATGAAAGTACATTTTAATTCTATTCCCATTCACAAGGAAAACTAATTCTTGTCCATAAATGGTCTTAATTTCTATCAATCCATTTTCAAAAACTTTCACTGCTTCATATGACCCCCTTAAAATGTTTGAATTTTGAATCATAAAGGAGTACCCAATTACCTGGTTGGAATTACCTCTTCTTAATCAACCTGCCATGCCATTTCCTCCATTGTGGTTGCATCAATATATTCTGTTGAACAACATCCATTTTGATTTCATCAAGTTCATTAAGTCGTAAAAGACACTATTATTGTGCTTTCGAGATATACAATCCCAATTAAAGTAATAAGATTTTAGTGCAACACAGACTCAAGGACCGACAACCAAGAAAAGCTCCAAGAATGAAATCCATAGAATGAGTGTAAAATAGAGGTTTCAGGTAGTAACACAGGTTAGCAGGCTAGACAAAGCATTAGGAACAAGGGTGACACATTGTGCATAAAAGAAACCTACTTTATAACACACTAGAATACACTAACAAGGTGCATTACCAAGGATTTAATTAGATAAAATGGATTCCAGTTAAAAAAAAAACCCAAATTAGTTACACTAACATGCATGTAGATAAATCACAAGAATTCAAACACTAACAAGACCAGAGATTTGAAATATAGGAGATAAAAACAAAACCGAGAAGTAATATTTTCCCTAGGGGAGTCACAAATTTTTCTATAGATATTTGTACTCGGTTAGAGAAACAAAAAACCTCTTAGGTTTTTCGAGAAACCCAAAGACATACAAGTCAAGGGATCTACTATTCTAAGGTCTAATCCACTCAGTAATGCAAGAAGTGAGCTGAAATGTTCGAAACAAGAGTGATGAAGAACTTTGTTATCCTTCCATGTAGAGCGATTAGAGAAATAAATGTAGTTAATAGGAGCTCCCATCTAACCCCCAAGGCTAATCCTACACAAAAAATTATATAGAGAAACCTTCACATCATAACAATCTTGTCAATCCAAAACATTAATAAATGAACACTTGCATACTACTAAATACATCATTATGAAACCAACCTCCAAACAAATAATTGATCAAATATAAGAGACATGAACATTAAACGAAGGTTTGAAATAACAAATGGTAAATCTATATATTAAATGAGTAAGACGAATATTACAACCAAATGTAGCTGTAGCATAAACTTCTCCAGCTCCTAGCTCCAAAAAGTATCTCTCACAAGTAAGATCTTGTTATCGTAAAAATGCATAGGATTCCCATCCTTTCTGAATAACCAAACCTTTAATTTATGAGGAAAATGGAGACTATGAAGACTCTTAGCTTCTCTCTAGTGAAATTTGGGAAAATGAAATGGGGTGGATGATTTAATCCACTTTCTTTCTTTGGGAAAAATATTCCTCATGATTTAATTCTTTTAAATTCTTTTGGTTGTTTTGTTTGTTTAGGAAAAATATATAGATGAGGAAAATGAAATCACATTCCACCTTTTAATAATTTCCTTAAGTGAACAAGAGTGTCAAAGTGAGTTAACTTGGGATTTTTTCATTGTGACTGAGTGGGAATTTGATAACACAAATTAGATAAAGAGACATAGGGTTATAAACTAGGGTAACATTGTCCTGATGGTACATAAGTTGTATTATAATCTTGAATAGGATAGATAAAGGGGGTCAAAGGGGTGTATCTCAACGAAAAGCATAGTAATCTCATATGAGCCGATGAGGAGGCATTTTCATGGATAACATATATAGAATCTATTTCCTATTACTAGTATTTTTGGTACAACAAATAATGCATCCTCTTATAAATTTAGCTACCTTTTCTTGCATCTTGGGTCAATACACATAACTCTATAAGATGGCCACTATATTTCCCACACCAAATTTTCCTACATACTTGGAGGTGTGGACCTCTTTGATCAAATGAAAATGCTCA
Organism: Pinus taeda; assembly: GCA_000404065.3. Taxonomy (NCBI): domain Eukaryota; kingdom Viridiplantae; phylum Streptophyta; class Pinopsida; order Pinales; family Pinaceae; genus Pinus; species Pinus taeda. Next base: position 13,215 of record APFE030106101.1, on the reverse strand, counting down.
CATTTAGGAACACATAACTTATCCAACCTATACAATAACCCATATTGGTGATGGTAGTGAAAAATGGTGTTACAATCATGCACATGAATCTAACTCTACAATTGTTGAAACACCCCCTTGAATTCCTCATCCTCTAAAGATGCCTCTCTATATGCATCATGGGTGAATGGCTCAATGTTCATCAAAGTTCCCAAATCCATGATTTATTATGTGTGTGTCCTTGAAGGCATGTTATTTAACTTATTTGTGCTTTTCTTCGTTTACTGGATCATTATATGATATTGTTATAGAAACCCCATCCACTTGTAATGCATGGTTTATTGTAGCTTACTTTGGCCCTACAAGTACTATAGTGGTTGGTGATCTATGTGGATTACTATCTCCTTTTCCATTAGATAGTGCTTCTACTTCTTGCAATATTACACTAGGGCATAAAGCTCCTTGTAATAGGTAGGGTAGTTAAGAATGTCCCCATGAAATATTTCAAAATGGTAGTATAGAATCCTTCCACCCTAAATCAAGATTTCTCCCATAATATACGAACTCAAATTTGTCTCCACTTTGAAAGGTTTTTACAATTTTGGTAATGCCAGAACTGGTGCTTGAATTCTCTTCTTATTTAGCTTTTCAAAGGCCATTTGTTGACCCTTTCCACACTAGAAACTCTTGCCACTTATTGTTATGGCATAGAGTGGCATTGCTACTACTGAAAAATAGGCTATGAACTTCCTTCAATACTATGTTACCCCAATGAAACTCCTAACGTTTGAAACATTAGTAGGTGCCAAGAAGTTCATGATGGACTCAATCTTGGAAATACCTATATTCAACTCTCCTCCACCTATCACATACCCTAGATACACCAAATACTGATGTCCAAGCTCACACATCTTGATATTTTCTAGAAGCTAGCGATTCTTTAATGTCTTCAACACCTATGTCAAATGTGAAATATGCTCCTCCCATGTAGCACTTTATACCAATATAGCATCCAAATAGAGAATAAAAAATGAATTTATAAAAGGGTGCAATATATCATTCATTAACATCATAAATGTAGCTAGTGCATTGCATAGGCTGAATGGCATGAATAACCACTCATACAAACCTTGCTTGGTTTTGAAGGTGGTATTCTAGGTATATTCTTCTTTGACTTGAACCTCCTAATCTCCATAATTTATTTTCAACTCGGTTAAGTATTTGGATTGTTGCAACTCATGCAAAAAATCTATTATCGGTAGGAGTTATTTGTTCTTGAGCATGATTTTATTCAATTCCATATAATTAATACATATCTGCCAAGTCCTATCCTTAGTTGGTATAATGACAATGGGTGAAACACATGGTTATGTACTTGATAGAATGAAATCTTGTTCCATTAATTGTTGTAATTGTTTCTTCACCTCACTTTTATAATAAACTATTTGTATAACTCAATGTTTGGCAATGGGGAGTTAGAAAATAACTGGATGTCATGATCCCTTTCCACTTGGGTGGTAACCCTTTAGACTCTTAGAACACATCCCTATATGCCTATAAAAATTATTCTAGTTGTTGTTTCTATTTCTTAGTACAGTCAACTAGGCATGCCTTACCTCTTACTAACTCTTCTATAAAGTGATTTTCTCTTAAAAATTGTAAAACATACTTCTTCTAGAACTGATCAATTTCTTTACTTGGTTGGAACTTACCAACGAAATTTTTGACTTTCCTTTGTCCATGTAGACAGTGAACAATTTTCCATCCTTGGCAAGTCAATACTAGTTGTCTCTTTGCTTGAATATTGCATCTCACATGTAGATGTAGGGACTTCCAAACACCACTCTGCATAAATCAAGGGGAAACACATCTAGTTTTACTTCATCAATAAAATTAGAACTAATAGAAAATCTACTTTTGCATTGTTTAGTTACCTTCAACTCTACATCCTTATTACCCAACGATATGGGCTTGGATGACCACAAAATTCCAATCCCTATTTTTTGACCAACTCTGTTGCAATGATATTCACTTGTGATCTTGAGTCAAAAGAGAATTAATATTTGTCTTCTTGATCGATATATTTAGGTGGAAGAGTTTGGTCATTTCTTTACCTTCATGTTGCTAAAGGAAACTTAGATTCACCTCCTTCTATGCTTATGTACAAATGTTCTTCTCATCCACATCTAAGTTGATTTCAAATCAGTTTCTTGAATCAGTGACCATGAGATTCTTCTTCTTATTTTATTTCTTTTTTTCTTTGATTTAAGATCTAGATGCAACTTTCAACACTTCTCCTCTACGTGTTATTGAATATTAAAATGGTTGTGGTGGTTTTTGGGATCCTTGTGCTACTATGTTTTGGTTGTCAAATTTTATTCTTTTCACACTTTCCACTTCGTCTTCCCCTCCTTAGAAGCGTGCCATTTCTCCTTCTACTTCAATACACTTGATTTCCCTTTCTTCAATCCTATGTTCTCCAAGTATTTTTCTTGTACACAAGGCTTGACCATTGCTCTGGTCTTGAACACCATCACTTGTTTCCGTAGATGGTTGTGTAGCCCCCTTGGATATTTTAGGAGTACATATGGGTTCTATTGGGAGACACCCAATGTTAAGGCCATATTTTGTAACTTTATGGTCCATTCATGTACACTCTAACACAACTTCTACATGGAGTAGTGCCACCATGTCCACTGGTCCTCTACATACTTGATAGGGTAAAATTATGAATTTATATGGTTTTGAAGTCCCACCACTTAATCATTGGAGGATCTTCCTCCAACCTCAAGGTATCCATGTGGCGTTCCCACTAAGTCAGGGCATGGCCCTCTAATTTCACATGTGCAAATGAAATCCTATGTTCCTTGTCTAATGATGAACACTGAAATTCACTTCTAATTAATGAACCAATGTTTTAGCTTCAAAGTGTTGATCTCACCTTGGTACAACTTGATATCAACCTTATCTTCCATTTTGAGTAGGCACTATGAATGGTTCATGACACTCGAACTAGGTTGATCTCCTTCATGTATTTTCTTCAGTTGGTTCTTTGTTTCTTCCTAATCTCTTGATCTCCCCTCTAATCTGTCCTTTGCATTAGAACCCCCATATTCTCCAATTAGACCAAGCTTCTTCTTCAAGGATGAAATTAGGAGATCCAAATTAAGAATTATATTTGTAGCTTGTGCTTTGAGCAACCAAAACCTCTCCTGTACACGATTAGGAGTGTTATTCACAAATTCATTTACTGTGATCAAAATTTTTATGAATTTTGGCTTAGATGATCTAGATCCCCTTTATACCAATAATCCTACTATGATACCAATATGATCCGTAAAATTCCATGGATAAACCACTAGACAATTCATCACAATAGATATGATAAAACTATATTTAAAAATTTGAAATCTATGCTATTAGGGTTTTATTTCTCTTTATATTTCGGGATCTATAGATTAATATCATTTTTTATGCATTATAATTAAAATTATGTATAAAATAAAGAAAAATGAAATAAAATCCACAAACCATGATTCGACACAAGATATAAACTGGGAAACCCTTTCAGGAGAAAACCTACCTAGAAGGTGCGACTGCTCAACTCTATTTCTCTAAAGAGAAAATGGTTGCAAGTACAAAGAAGTATGGCTTATGGCCTGTGGGATACTACAATGCACAAATCCTATATCTTTTCTCTATCTACTATCCATCTCGTCTCGTTTTCCTCGTTAATGCAACATATGCACTCGAAAATAATGGAACCCCTCTCCCTCCTAGTGGCTCGGTTATAACTCAACCCAATAGCCTACTAGTGGTTATTTGATTACCTGAACCCTTAACTATAGTTAGAATATGGATTCTTCTAGATAATTATTCATCATAATCACTTGGCTAGCCATTTTCTATGAGTTATGGGGGTTGACATGGCATCCTCTCAAATTATGTTGGTGAAAACAAGAAGGTCAACTTTCAAGTGGCATAACTTTTGCATATAGACTTCAATTAAGGAAATTATTGTACCATTATAAAGATATATATGTGTGTAAAATATGAATAATGGGTTCTACACTAAGGCTACAAATATTTACACTCCAAAAAATTTCATTTGATGCCTCAAAATGCTCTTAGAAGGTTTCAAACCCCAATTTTCCAAACTAGGTCCTGTCGGTAAAAATGGTCTTGTGAGTTGAGTCCAATTTTCCACTCCTAAAAGCATCAATATGGATGAAAAAAATATAATTATCTTGTCTAGATTACCCTTTCTCTTCAATGAATTAATTTGATTACCAATATGAGAGAATACTTTCATATATCTTTGGTAGTAACCAACAAGTCCCTTGAATGATCTCACTTCCGTGACATTTATTTGGGTAGGCCAATCTATGATGGAATTTATCTTATTAAGATCCAAAGAAACTCCTTCCTTTGAAATTATATGTCCCAAATAATGTATTTCTTTTTGGTAGAAATCAGACTTACTAAACTTGGCATATAATTTGTGCTCTCTCATCTCTTGCAATAACATTCAAAGATTCTCCTCATGCTCTTGTAACCAACAAGTCCCTTGAATGATCTCACTTCTGGGACATTTATTTGGGTAGGCCAATCTATGATGGAATTTATCTTATTAAGATCCAAAGAAACTCCTTCCTTTTAAATTATATGTCCCAAATAATGTATTTCTTTTTGGTAGAAATCAGACTTACTAAACTTGGCATATAATTTGTGCTCTGTCATCTCTTGCAATAACATTCAAAGATTCTCCTCATGCTCTTATTTTCTCTTCGAATAAATAAGGATATCATCAATGAAAATCATTTTTTTATTTTTTCCAAATAGTTACTTAGGATATTGTTCATCAAACATGTGAATGTAATTGGTGCATTAATTAACCCAAAAGGCACCACCAGAAACTCATAATGCCCATATCTAGTCCGTAAAATTGTTTTATAAATGTTTTCATATTTTATTTGAACTTGGTGATACCCATACCTTATGTCTATCTTGGAACTCACTATATCTCCTCTTAGCTAGTCAAATAAATCATTAATACTCGGTATATGATACCTTTTCTTAATGGTTACTTTGTTTAGCTGCATGTAATCTATACACAACCTGCAAGTGCCATCTTTCTTCTTCACAAATAAAGTTGGTACTACCCAAGGAGATACACTGGGTCTGATATACCCTTTGTCCAACATTTCCTTAAAATGAAGTTTTAAGTCTATTAGTTCAGGAGTAATCATCTTGTAAGGTACTTTTTCACAACGCTACTACTCTTGGCATAAGATCACATTTTTCTTAAGCCAAGTCCCTTAAATTTTGATTAAGCATATAGGGTATCAATTGTTTTTCATGTTTCTTTTGTGCTTTGCTAACACAAAATTTAGTTTTGATTTCAAGAGAATTCAAGAGAACCAATTACTTAGGGAATATCTCTGAAATTTTAGTGAACCAAAATCTAAAACTTCTACCGCAGGAACCGAGATATCTTCTTTGCCTCCTCCAAGTTTCATGGTTTGAAACGTCAAAGAAATGAAGTTATAGTGAAAATACTATGATGACATGTTTGAAGCCTGATCTTAGGAGCATTCTAAATACTGAATTCCTCACAACATATATCCAAAATTATAGCAAAAAAAGATCTAAAAATAGAACCAAATATTCAACAATATTTACCCTCATTATGGTCCAAGTTTCAACCTCTTAAACCTCTCAAGAGAAAAGTTATAATGAAAATTCCAAGGTGATCTAACTGAAAAAGCATCCAGGAAGCCCAAATTCCTTAGATCTTATATATGAAAATTAAAATAGATGTTTAGCGGGATTTCCCATCACTATTTTCCAAGTTTCAGCCTCTAAACCTCCCAGAAAATATA